>JAXIVJ010008910.1:0-53412 GCA_036785665.1 Chirona hameri | reverse complement strand
GTCCGAAAATGTCCCAAGAAATATGTTTATGTCCGTCCGAAAACCGAATCTGTCTTCGGACAAATTCTGAATTCCGAAAATTATTGTACCGATTGGCACCACTACTAACCACAACTAAATTTGAACACAATCGGCTCAGCCGTTGCAGAGATATAGAATAGGGGTGTGCACGTGCGCACGTGCAAAGCCACCCCACCCCTGACTTATGGAAAGGCGGCGGCTGAGAGGTCCCTAACCAGATACCAAATTTGAACACAAACGGGCCAGCCGTTCCTGAGATACAGAAGAGGGTTGTACACGTGGGCACGTGCAGAGCCACCCACCCCTGACTTGTGGGAAACTGGCGCATGAGAGGTCCCTAACCACACACCAAATTTGAACCCAATCGGCTCAGCCGTTCCTGAGATATAGAATAGGGGTGTGCACGTGCGCACGTGCAGAGTCACTCCACCCCTGAGTTGTGTGAAAGTGGCGGCTGAGGGGTCCCTAACCACACACGAAATTTGCACATAATCTGCACAGCCGTTGCGGAGTTATTGCGAGAAAATACTTTTCAACACCCCTCACGCGGCACGCGCCACGCGCAGTGGTAGTCACCCACATGAGTCGGCACTGGTCTCAAACAGGGTAGGTTAGATGGGGCTGCTCAGCAAAGAGGTCCGCTAGTCGATCGGACGTGCGGTTGCAGAGATATGAACTTCTCAAAAGCGTCTCCACGGGCCGGATCGGGCCGGGCCGCTCATAATCAGACTTTTCCCATACACCACGGAAGGACGAGCGCGCTCGCGCTCGTAAGAAAATGGTGACGCTCGCCATTGATGTGTCTTGGTCTGAACTCATCATTACCTAAAGCTGAATTGCCTGCATGTTAAGAACACGTTATTTCAAGCACAAGTGAAAGTTTGTTTGTCTCCTTTTTGCATTCCATCGGAAACAGAAGAATAATGTCGAAGTTAAAATGTAATAATCCTTGAAAGATATGAATCACAGCAGTAAGGCGCTGGCTAATTAAGGAAATTATCCGGATAGAAAGTATGACATATTTTGACAACATAAAGGCATAACATGTTTCGGTTTTAGGTTTTTAGCGCTACTATACCTACCAGCTATAGAAACCAGCTAAAGAAGTTGACTTAACTAGAGGCTGGCAATGCGATCGGGGCATTGCCTTGGGGTCAAAATCGTAATTTGGTTTTACCCCCTGGAGGGTTTATTTTGCCCCCTCAGGATCGGCAGCCTTTAATGGATTTTGGGCCGCTGTATCGCGCACGTGACTTGCGAGTATCATGTCCTCAGATCACCAACCGTGTGATCTGAGGAGGCGATTTTTTTTAAAAAAATTGCGCCAACTTGTTGGCACTTGGCAAGTGCCACGTGCCATCCATTGACCCGAAAATGGTACCAGCATCTGTATACCGTTTTGCCGCATCGAACGGTGCCACCCGCGTCGAAATCGACCCATCCGTTTGGGCTCCACGTGCCAATATGCTCCGTTGGACATATTGGCACGTTGGCACACACACACACAAACAAGCTCCTCCCACTTTCCGAACGACGGCCCGGTGGAAATCTTCGAACTCTGAAAAACATGTACGCATGTTTCTCATCTATCTACGACTTTGAAATAGAACTTGACTTCTTAGAAATATTCATTATTCATCCATATAGATACAACTTATATAATGTATATGAGTTTGATCGCGCCAGTCCAATTTCCAATGTAAGTGCTGTGGTTTGAGCCGATTTGACAGTGCATGATGTGTGACCTTCGGATGACCTCCATACCGCAGAGTGCTGCAGCTGCCCCGCGAGCGGGCGGGCAGTGCAGGTCTGTGGACACCTACCTGGGCTGGCGAGTGCCACCATCGGGCGGGCAGTGCAGGTCTGTGGACACCTACCTGGGCTGGCGAGTGCCACCATCGGGCGGGCAGTGCAGGTCTGTGGACACCTACCTGGGCTGGCGAGTGCCGCGAGCGGGCGGGCAGTGCAGGTCTGTGGACACCTACCTGGGCTGGCGAGAGCCACCATCGGGCGGGCAGTGCAGGTCTGTGGACACCTACCTGGGCTGGCGAGTGCCACCATCGGGCGGGCAGTGCAGGTCTGTGGACACCTACCTGGGCTGGCGAGTGCCACCATCGGGCGGGCAGTGCAGGTCTGTGGACACCTACCTGGGCTGGCGAGTGCCGCGAGCGGGCGGGCAGTGCAGGTCTGTGGACACCTACCTGGGCTGGCGAGAGCCACCATCGTCAGAGCGAGGAGCACGTTCATGTTGGCACGCGAGCGAGAGAGTCTGGTACTTCATTGCCGCGCCACCGCCACTTTATAACCTCCACCGAGAAATGGGCGTGCCCTTGAGAAGGCGGCGGCGGCCAGCGGCGGCGGGCGGTGGCCGGCGGTGGTGAGCCGAGTAGGGCGGGGCGGGTACCGGGGCCGGCAGACGAAGGCAACAACGGGCTAAATCGCCCTGGAGGAAGGCTTCATTTAAGACACATGACACCATTTCGTTTTATATTATAAAGTTTAGTGTTGTTAGCAATGAAAGTTAAGAGAACAGCGGCCACCTGAAGTGGTCGCATCCTACTTGTTTTTAGTTGGCAGACAGATAGTGCGACCCGACTTTCACATACAAGGGGCGACGCGCCTCAGTACAAAACGTACGAGAATATTGTAAACTGATTTTGAGACTCAATCCAATAAGGCTCAATCTCCGAGAGTCATTCCTTAGGATGCACATTTTCATCTCGATAGACCCAATAGTTTCCAGCATCTGAAATATGGTGCAGCCCACGTGCACACCTGCATATTGACGTCACCACAAGTGTAAATCAGCTAGTAGTTACACCATATAATCTGCATGCAAAATTTCTGATTGTCGTTCCTTAGAATGCATTCTACATGCATGCATGTAGAATGAGGCTGCTGGTTTGGCTGTGGCTGCATCTGTGCAGAAGTATATAAGAACTACAAAACGTTTTGACAGCTAAATGCCACGGTTTGTTGATGCATTTGACGTAGGTGACGTTTGATAAATCAATTGGTTATTGTACGGCCGTGGTTTAATGTGTATAACCAGGCCAGAGGGAGGCACGGAGGGGAGGGGGTAGTGTATGTGCGTTGTGTGTGTGTATTATATATGTATGTGTATGAGTGGGAAATGGTGCCAAGATATAAGCACTTACGTGCTTTTGCACATTCCCACCATATCTCCGTTTGTATTGTTTTGTTTTGCTTTCAATACACCATGATGATGATGATGATGTAAGTTTTCAACTCAATACTCGTAGGTTCAGTGGTTTTCGATTTCTGAGACATGGTGGTGCACGTGAGACCGTGCATACTGACGTGCGGCTCGACATATACTCTTGGATCCCGCGGGGTGAAAGCTACCAACAGAAAATGACCAAACTTGGCAGTTTGGTTCATTCGGGGTAAAAACGAAAGTCGGTCGGCTCTTTGTAAGTTCAACACCTATTACGCATGCGTAATGACCTGTATACTATAGTCTACATCAGGTCTTAATGTTAATTTTGTACACTTAGTGTTGACAGTGTTCCCGCATCTTACCTGTATCTTTCCGAGCTTCGAATGAGAGTATCTTTGGTACTGGACTAGGCCTATTATTTTGTGCATATTTTATCGATACCTCGAGCCACTCAGGCCAACCGATGTTCCCTCGGGCCCACTCAGGGGCCCCTGACGCCGACCGAGGTCCCCTGAGGCATACCAAGGGCCACTCAGAGGGCCACTCAGGCCGACAAAGGGCCAAAGACCCTTGGTCTTTGGCCCTTTGTCCTCAGTCCAAAGACCCTTGAAGCCGACCGATTAGCCCTGAAGCCAAACAAGGATCTCTCATGCAAAATAAAAGCCCTCCAATCCGACCGAGGCCCCCTTAGGCCGACCGAGGCCCCTTAGGCCGACCGAGGCCCCTTAGGCCGACCGAGGCCCCTTAGGCCGACCGATGCCCCCCAGGCCGACTGAGGCCCTCTCAGGCCGACATAGGGCCTCTCAGACCGACGAAGACCCCCTCAGGCCGAACAAAAGCTCCTCAGGCAGACCAAGGGCCCCTCGTCGGCAGAGGTTCCCTCATGCCGATGGAGGGCCCCTAAAGTCGACCGAGGGCCCCTCAGACCGACGGAGTTCCCATCCAGGCTGACCGAGGCCCCTCCAGGCCGACATAGGCTCCCTCAGGCCGATAAAGGGTCCCTCAAGACGAAGAAGAGCTCCCCAGGCCGACCTGGCCCCACTCAGGCCGAACAAGACCCCCTCAGCCCTCAAGCCGGCCGAGGTTCCCTCAAGCCAACCGAGGGCCCCCTAGTCGACAGAGGGCCCTCTCAGGCCGACCAGGTCGACTGAGGTCCCCTCAGGCTGGCAGGGGAACCGTCAGGCCGAACAATGGCTCATCAGGCCAACTGGGACCCCCTCAGGCGGACGAAGGACTCCATCAACTCGACGGAATGCCCTCTCAGGCCAACCGAGGCCGCTTATGCTGACTGAGGCCCTCTCAGGCCGGCAAAGGGCCCCTCAGACAGACAAAGGGCCAATCAGGCCAAAAAAGAGCCCCTCAATCCGAACAAAAGATCTGCAGGCCGACCAAGGGCCCCCTCAAGCCGGCAGAGGTTCCCTCAAGCCGATGGACGACCCCTAAAGTCGACCGAGGGCCCCTCAGACCGACCGAGTTCCCATCCAGGCCGACATAGGCCCCCCAGGCCGACAAAGTTCCCTCAGGCCGAAGAAGATCCCCTTAGGCCGAAGAGCCCCTCAGGTCGACCAGGCCCCTCAGGCCGACCAAGGGCCCCTTCAAGCCGGCCGAAGGCCCCCTAGTCGACCGAGGGCCCCCTCAGGTCGACCAGGCCGACTGACGCCCCCTCAGGCCAGCAGGGGAACCTTCAGGCCGATTTCCGAACAATGGCTCCTCAGGCCGACTGGGACCCCCTCAGACGGACGAGGTCATGAATGTATACTATGGTATACAAAGAAGGAAGTGATGAAACCCTAAATGTGCACTATAACTTATACAAACGAGGAAGTGACGAAGGCCTGAAGGATACTATAGTATACAAATGAAACTGAAAGTAACATTTTTCATTGTTCAGGCACAAGCAATGTGTCTATTTAGGTAAGACAGATATTCGGCTAATCTACATGTGAACAAAAATGGCTACACCTTTTCGACAGATTAAATACAAAATCCTTCGAACAAAAATGTTGTCCGGAGTCCTGATGTGTACTACAGTATACAACCGAATTCTAAATTGCTTACTTTACCAAACATCAAACTGGTATTGCAGGAGACTCACCTGCACGCGTTCGCCGGGCCGCCATGACGAAATCAAAAGGGCTTTGGTGGCAGAGTTTTGATATGAAAGTGTCACTTTCGACACCAGGTGACCGATATTGTATGTATATATGAATGTATTGACATTTTAAAACACTCCAACATAGAATGGCTATTCCGAGTGTCGAGTCGATAACGTTAAAAGGTGAGACATGTAAAAAGACACTCGTAAGCAGCATTCATACAGTCAAAACATAAAAAGCATATATCCATACACACACACCACACACGCACGCACACCTACACACACACACACACACACACACACACACACACACACACACACACACACACACACACACACACACACACACACACACACACACACACACACACACACACACACACACACACACACACACACACACACACACACACACACACACACACACACACACACACACACACACACACACACACACACACACACACACACACACACACACACACACACACACACACACACACACACACACACACACACACACACACACACACACACACACACACACACACACACACACACACACACACACACACACACACACACACACACACACACACACACACACACACACACACACACACACACACACACACACACACACACACACACACACACACACACACACACACACACACACACACACACACACACACACACACACACACACACACACACACACACACACACACACACACACACACACACACACACACACACACATTCATCCAGTCCTAGCTAAATGATTGCACAGTGCATGCCTACAAGACGCGAGTGGCAAGTTCCGGAGTTCCTGAGGTAGAGCGTTGTACAGTTGCGCGATACTGTATAGGAGGCGCCGCCTACCCGCCTCCGTCCTCACGCGCGGGAGAGGCCGACCAAGGGCCCCCTCAGGCCAGCAGGGGAACCTTCAGGCCGATTCCCGAACAATGGCTCCACACAGGACCGTGTCCTGACGAGTAGAACGGGAGCGAAGAGAAGAGTTGGCCTGAATATGAGAGGCAAGAGCTTGCGGTTCGCCGGTAACTTGTATTTTGTAAAGCAAACTAATAGAGTGCTCTTGGTAGAGCTAACGGGCAGTAGGCCAGCCCAGTTCCTCACGCACGTCCGATATATGATCAAATTTGCGACGGCCGGAGACAAGGCGCATCGCAAAGTTCAATATTTTGTTTTGGAGGCGTTGTATGTTTTTCTCCGACCCGTTGCCATAGACGGCAAGGCAGTAACGGACGTGCGAGAGGACCAAGGCATTGCCCAAGGTGGGCAGGTCAAGCGGGATCTGATGACGCACGTGGGACAGGCCGGTGAGGATACCGTTTCATTTTTGACGAGGGCAGAAACGTGAGAGTCCCAGGTGAGGTACTTGTCGAACACTACGCCAAGGTTCCTCACGGTGGGGCCCTCATGCACTGCATCCTCGCGGAACCGAACAGTAATGGGAGCCATGCCACGACAATTTTGACGGGAACCACAGACTATAAGTTCCGTTTTATTTGTGTTTACTTTCAGACCGTGGGAGTGGAACCAGATCAATTGAATGTTGCCGATGACGGACGCTGATGATGGTACACGAATCTCGCAGACAGATAACAGAAATTGTGATGCTGATACCAGCTTAGGTAAGCAGTCTGGTGGAAGGAAGACAAGGAGGGTGGAGTGCAAAGAGAACGGGATACAGCGAGAGCAACACAAATTTTCGGATGCGACGACTATACCCCGAAGGACTGGCTTAGTCGATGAGAGACCTCTTACAATCGCGCAGTATAACTGCAGAGGATTTGACAAGAACAATGAATTTGTCCGGTTACTAATTGAACGAAATTATATTATTTTGCTAAATGAGACCTGGACGTGGAGGATGAACCAGAGTGACAGGTTGTGTAATGAAACCCACAAGGTCTTTGTTGTTAGCTCTGACCTGTACGTGGATTACACACATACAGAGTTCAGAGGTGGAAAGGGGAACGGTGGCGTAGCCATCCTTTGGAGGAAGGGGATGGACTTTGTAGCATTGCAGAAGTTGGGAAATGAAAGTAGTAGCAAGTAGCAGTAGCAATGAAAGTCAGTAGCAATGTCATCTCCATCAGTAGCAATGAAAGAGTATTAGCAGCCATCTGTCGAACAGGCGCCGTAGAAATACTTATCATAACAGCATACCTCCCTACGGGAACAAACACGGAAATAAGAATTGAGTATCAAGAGGCGGCTCCCTACGGGAACAAAAACGGAAATAAGAATTGAGTATCAAGAGGCGGCTCCCTACGGGAACAAACACGGAAATAAGAATTGAGTATCCAGAGACGGCTCCCTACGGGAACAAACACGGAAATAAGAATTGAGTATCCAGAGGCGGCTCCCTACGGGAACAAACACGGAAATAAGAATTGAGTATCCAGAGACGGCTCCCTACGGGAACAAACACGGAAATAAGAATTGAGTATCCAGAGACGGCTCCCTACGGGAACAAACACGGAAATAAGAATTGAGTATCCAGAGACGGCTCCCTACGGGAACAAACACGGAAATAAGAATTGAGTATCCAGAGGCGGCTCCCTACGGGAACAAACACGGAAATAAGAATTGAGTATCCAGAGACGGCTCCCTACGGGAACAAAAACGGAAATAAGAATTGAGTATCCAGAGACGGCTCCCTACGGGAACAAACACGGAAATAAGAATTGAGTATCCAGAGGCGGCTCCCTACGGGAACAAACACGGAAATAAGAATTGAGTATCCAGAGACGGCTCCCTACGGGAACAAACACGGAAATAAGAATTGAGTATCCAGAGGCGGCTCCCTACGGGAACAAAAACGGAAATAAGAATTGAGTATCAAGAGACGGCTCCCTACGGGAACAAACACGGAAATAAGAATTGAGTATCAAGAGATGGCTCCCTACGGGAACAAACACGGAAATAAGAATTGAGTATCCAGAGGCGGCTCCCTACGGGAACAAACACGGAAATAAGAATTGAGTATCCAGAGACGGCTCCCTACGGGAACAAACACGGAAATAAGAATTGAGTATCCAGAGACGGCTCCCTACGGGAACAAACACGGAAATAAGAATTGAGTATCCAGAGGCGGCTCCCTACGGGAACAAACACGGAAATAAGAATTGAGTATCCAGAGACGGCTCCCTACGGGAACAAACACGGAAATAAGAATTGAGTATCCAGAGACGGCTCCCTACGGGAACAAACACGGAAATAAGAATTGAGTATCCAGAGGCGGCTCCCTACGGGAACAAACACGGAAATAAGAATTGAGTATCCAGAGACGGCTCCCTACGGGAACAAACACGGAAATAAGAATTGAGTATCAAGAGACGGCTCCCTACGGGAACAAACACGGAAATAAGAATTGAGTATCAAGAGACGGCTCCCTACGGGAACAAACACGGAAATAAGAATTGAGTATCCAGAGGCGGCTCCCTACGGGAACAAACACGGAAATAAGAATTGAGTATCCAGAGACGGCTCCCTACGGGAACAAACACGGAAATAAGAATTGAGTATCCAGAGACGGCTCCCTACGGGAACAAACACGGAAATAAGAATTGAGTATCCAGAGGCGGCTCCCTACGGGAACAAACACGGAAATAAGAATTGAGTATACAGAGACGGCTCCCTACGGGAACAAACACGGAAATAAGAATTGAGTATCCAGAGACGGCTCCCTACGGGAACAAACACGGAAATAAGAATTGAGTATCCAGAGGCGGCTCCCTACGGGAACAAACACGGAAATAAGAATTGAGTATCCAGAGACGGCTCCCTACGGGAACAAACACGGAAATAAGAATTGAGTATCAAGAGACGGCTCCCTACGGGAACAAACACGGAAATAAGAATTGAGTATCCAGAGACGGCTCCCTACGGGAACAAACACGGAAATAAGAATTGAGTATCCAGAGACGGCTCCCTACGGGAACAAAAACGGAAATAAGAATTGAGTATCCAGAGACGGCTCCCTACGGGAACAAACACGGAAATAAGAATTGAGTATCAAGAGGCGGCTCCCTACGGGAACAAAAACGGAAATAAGAATTGAGTATCCAGAGACGGCTCCCTACGGGAACAAACACGGAAATAAGAATTGAGTATCAAGAGACGGCTCCCTACGGGAACAAACACGGAAATAAGAATTGAGTATCAAGAGACGGCTCCCTACGGGAACAAACACGGAAATAAGAATTGAGTATCAAGAGACGGCTCCCTACGGGAACAAACACGGAAATAAGAATTGAGTATCAAGAGACGGCTCCCTACGGGAACAAACACGGAAATAAGAATTGAGTATCCAGAGACGGCTCCCTACGGGAACAAACACGGAAATAAGAATTGAGTATCAAGAGACGGCTCCCTACGGGAACACACACGGAAATAAGAATTGAGTATCCAGAGGCGGCTCCCTACGGGAACAAACACGGAAATAAGAATTGAGTATCCAGAGGCGGCTGATATAATATGCGGCATCATGTCGGAGCACGGAAAGGAGGGGATAATCATTGTTGGAGCAGACTTCAATGTTGATTTAACGAGGCAAGTACATCCAAACAGGAGATACATGAGCAGCATGATGGAAGAGTTTGCACTGGTTGTCCCATGTTCAAGCTAGGATGGCATATACTCATTATACAATGATATTCAGCCTGTATCTCTGATCGATTACATACTGATTAGCTCGGAACATGCAAGTCTGATCTCCGAATATACCATACCGGAGAGACATGCACTTAATAGGTCGGATCACGAACCAGTAGCTGTCAAAATGAGTATAGCTGTTCATATACAGCAGCGAGACAAGAGGTACGGCATGAGGTATGGCAGGTACGACTGGAGGAGAGCAAGAATGGCAGGTATGACTGGAGGAGAGCAAGAATGGCAGGTATGACTGGAGGAGAGCAAGAATGGCAGGTATGACTGGAGGAGAGCAAGAATGGCAGGTATGACTGGAGGAGAGCAAGAATGGCAGGTATGACTGGAGGAGAGCAAGAATGGCAGGTATGACTGGAGGAGAGCAAGAATGGCAGGTATGACTGGAGGGGAGCAAAATAAAATGATCTGCTGAGGCGGTACCGAAAGAGCATAGAATGTGCAACTTATCCGGGGATGCAAATGGATGACATTATTGAAATAGTGAAGAAAGCGGCAAAAGAGAACATACCAATTAAGCGGAAGAGAAATCAGTGTAGCCGCTGGTGGGATGAAGAACTGACAATCATGAGACGAGCCAATCTGGATGCTAAAAGAGAGTGGAGACACGCAAAAAAACCGGACAATAACTACGAGGAAGCCAACACCAAGGAGGTTTACAAGAATACAAGACGGTTATACATACATGCGCAGAGGGCGAGACAAATGCAACAACAGGCCGCGGATGATCGCGAGAGAGAGGAACAGTGCATGAAGCGTTCAGATTCTTTCTTCATCATGATGAGGGAAGGCAAGACCAATAGAACAATTGGAAGAATCGTGCAGGAGGGAAAATAAGTATTTTCTGCAGAGCTGAAGCGTTTCTAAACCATTTTGTGGCGGTCGATAAACCACTCCAGGACGACTGTTTTTACGGGAGTTGGTCTTGTTGATGGAGTTGTGGAATCTGTTTGTGAACATCATGAGAAGAATCTACCGGGCCTAGAAGATGCTGACAGCATTACAGCGATGGAAGTAAAAGCAGCGATACTGAACCTAAAGAAAAGGAAGGCTGCTGGCATCGATGAAATAACGCCTGAGCACATTATTGAAGCGGTGACAGCTAGCCAAGCCAATAACTGCATGCCTCCAGGAGACCATGAACACATTACAGATCCCCACAGTTTCAAGTTCGGGATCACATGCCCCGTGTTTAAGGGACACGGCGGGGATCCAGCCAAGCCAGACTGTTACATAGATATTACGCTGCTCTCAACATTATTATGCAAGGTGTTCGAGTTCATCCTGACGAACCGATTGAATGTACAGCTTAGTCAAGCAGATGTGCCTTCGCCGCTGCGATTTGCATATCGGAAGCTCACGGGATCACTGCAAGCTAATTTTATACTGCAAGTCATAGCTTTCGACAAAAGCATGGGTCGGACTGTTTATGTAGCTTATTTGGATGTACAGAAATGCTTCAATAGCATATGGCACAATGGCATAATTTACAAGCTAATGTGTGCAGAGGTTCATCCAAGGCTTATATAGGTGCTCAGAAACCTATACCGAGACTTCTTCGTGAAGGTCAGAATGAGGGGTGCAATAACCGAGGCTGGTAGGATCGAGCAGGGACGGAAGCAAGGTGGCGTGCTCTCCACCAGTCTGCTGGCCATGTTCACTGATGACAAGGTGCGTGCAATTCAGGAATCAAATATAGGAGCTCCGCTTGGTGATCATAGGATAGGCATCATTGCATATGCTGATGACGAAGTCCTGATAAGCACAGACCCAAACAAGTTGCAGAAGCTATTAGATATTGTGTTCGAGCATAGTCGGCTGTGGAGATACAGGTATGGCATAGGTAAATGCAAGATAATTATTCTTGGACCAGCGACAAGAGAATTATCATGGAAACTAGGAGAGCAAGCTATAGATGTCACTGAAGAATATGTGCATTTAGAGATTAAAATGCGAAATAAGCAAGTGGCAGTAAGCAGAATAGAAGACAGAATGAAGAAAGCCAGAATGGCGTTTTACGCACACGCGAAGGAGGGAATGGGACTGGGGAGGATGAGCTGTTTAACTGCCCTCACAACATGGCGGATATATGCCGAACGGATACTGACATATGGGCTGGCTGTGACTCGAATCACCAAAAGTGACATGGTCCTGCTGGAGGGCATGCTGCACAGGATGTATCGTATGATGCAGTCATTACCAGTTAAGACACAGAACTTGGTAATATATTCGATGATGGGAGCACTTTCAGGTCGGCTGGTAGTTATGAGAACTGTGTTGTTGTTCATTGGAGTGTTAATCCGGCTGGCTCAGGAGCATGACATCACCAAGTATGTCCTAATACTCGGGATTGTTGGTGATGCTCCAAGACACAGCCTGGTTAAATACTGGAATAGTCTGTTACAAGAGGCACAGCTTCCTGAAATGTCAAAGATAATTGATACCGGTGCGGCATTGAACAGGGGCCATTGGACCAAAGACGTAAACGCTGCTATTGATCGATTGGTCATGGAGGAAGTCCAGAATGCGGTTACGAACAAGGTCAGTCTGCGGTGGCTGGCAGACATAGCAGTAGTACTGAGGAAGCCACTGCCCAATTTCTGGACAGAAAATAGGTACAGCCCGCTGATGAGGCATGCCATATCCACCAAGATTCGCCTCCTCACAGGGCATTCATGGCTGGCAGGAGGAATTGTGAGGAGGCACGCCGGTCAGGGCGACCAATGCCCACTCTGTGAGAAAAAGAGTGAAACTCTGCTACATTTGCTTGTTGAGTGCGAAGCATTGCAAGGGGTCAGAGCGGCAGTTGGAAAACGACACGGTGTGCAAATTACTGATCGTGTACAAAATTAGGTGCAAATGGAGCGCTTTGTTACAGAGGCAAGTTCTGATCAAACATTGTACATACACGAGCTGTACAAACAGAGGATCGAAATGGAGCTGTGTGATGAGCGTGGCTGAGTTAAAAGTGTGTCAGGTTAAAAGAGTGTGTTTACAGTGTGGGTATGCTTAACGTTGATGAATCAGTGCACCACATTGGTGGAATATACAACTCATGATGAATGTTGAATCAATTGACGGAATAGATGTCTCTGGCGCAGTCTCACAAGAAAGAAATGGGATCGAAAAGCCTTTCAACTCATGTACAACTCATGTACAGGGAGGTTCACAAAAAACTGACACATTTTATTTTGAATTCTCGTGCAACCAAGTGCTCCAGGCATGTAGTTTCGAATACCAAACAACACAGAATTTCAGGGAGATTTATTCAGCATACGTCCTGAGCACACCTCTCCCACTTCCAAGTCGCTACATGACATGTTCCAGATGGCGTCCGTTTCGGGCGACGCACAGCTCTGCCCGCCGCCGGAGGTTCTCCACCGCTCTTCGGCACGTGTTGGCGGAGAGGGCCCGCACTGCTGCTCCCACTGCCCTCTTCAGCTGCTTCAGGGTTCGTGGGTTCTTCTTGTAGACCATCCCTTTCAGGTGTCCCCACAGAAAGAAGCCGGGGGGACTGAGGTCGGGGGAGTAGGCCGGCCAGGGGTGGGAGGTGTTACGCGAGATCACGCACGCGCCGAAGTGCTCCTGGATCAGCCGGATGGTCGCGGCTGCTGCATGTGGGGTCGCGCCATCCTGCTGAAACCACTGGGTGGCGTAGGTATCCGCGCATCTCTGCTGCATGGCTGACAGGAACCGCTTGACGATGCGGCGGTATCTTTCTGCATTCACTGTCTGCGTGCGGCCGGCGCGGTCCTCGAACCAGAAGGGGCCGATGATGCCCGAGCAGCTGACGGCGCACCACGCCGTGCACTTGAGGCTATGCAGTGGCCTCTCCTCGACGATATCAGGTGCCGTAGTCGCCCAGTAACGGTTGTTCTGGGTGTTAATGCGGCCGTCCAGGTGAAAGTGGGCCTCGTCCGTAAACCAGACATGGTTCAGAAATGCGTCAGATGCCTCGCACTGCTGCAAAAACCACCTGCAGAACGCCACTCGGTCCTCCATGTTCTTGGGCGTCAGCTTCTGGCGGGTCCAAATCTTGTATGGATACAGCCCCATGTCCTCCGTCAGGATCCGCCGAGCCGAAGAAAGGCTGACGCCCACTTGCTGGCTAAGGTGGCTGACTGGTGTGCGCGGATACTTATCCATGATGTTCTTGGTCTTCTTGACCACTCTCTCGGTCCTTGCCGATCTTGTTGTCCCAGTCGACCCCTCCCATAGGTTGTCCAGTCCCTTCTTGGAGAAACTTCTCCGTTAAGCTCAAAATTGTGTTGCGGGCCGGAGCTGTCCTTGCCTTAAAATGGCTTCGGAAGTTTCTTTGGGTTTGCGTGACAGACTTAGTCGCCAGGTAAAATTCGACGATTTTAATCTTTTCCTGTTTACTGTAGGCCCCCATGTTGCCGATTAAAATCACCAACCTGCCCAAAATGTCCATTTCACGAGCTTTCATTTGGCGCGTGCGTCGACTATGTTGGTGCCCCTAGATCGCCACAAAATCGTTTTCAAATGTGTCAGTTTTTTGTGAACAACCCTATACTATAGTGCAGAAGGGGATCCAAGAGGATATGTAAAGCAGCTATAGCAGTCCAGGGGGTGTCATGGCTATCTCCGTAACGTGTCCACCCTGTCCCATGGCGTCACTTTCCAGCTCGATTTCCACCAATGGGGTGGCCGAATCGGGAGAAGCGTATTTCCTTTCGTAGACCGTCTCGTGGCACTTCTTGGTCTACCAAAATAATTACGCCTTCGACCGGCGCGGCCGCCATGTTTATTTACGGTGGCGCATTCGTCACTCAACGATCTTCAACATAATTGTAGGTGAAACAAGTGTAATCCAGATGTAAAAATACTTTCACCTGATAGATACTACTACAAAGTATCCTCAAGTCACCTTACTTCATCAACAACCAGGTGAAATAATACAAAATTCGCACTTCAACCAAAAACAGCATCCAGCGACAGTTCCCCGTGGCCAAAATCCAAACATTGTCTTATATGGGCATGGGCCTCGCTCGGTTGCATGCCTCGCTTTGACATAGTCTAGCGGCTCACCCTTGCAATTTAGGAGAAAATGTCCCAAAAGCGAGTTGTAGAGGACGTTTCAATCTATCATGCAGTGTGCTCAATTAATCCCTCTGGCACCTAAGGTATGCAAATGGTAGGAGGCGAAAGTAGGCCGATTTAACACTATTTGAATAGGGAGCGTGTGACGTCACGTGCCCGTGACATCACGCATTTCGCTGCCTACCCCGGACGGGTCTACCTAGTCTCTATGGCCTTGATAGCAGTCATGCCCTTGTCTGCATGCCAAATTTCAGCTCAATCGACCCTTTAGTTTCGGAGATACAAAACATGGTACTGTGTGTGTGCACGTGCAATGAGACTTCTGATCCACCATGTGGAATATTACTGGCATGTCTGTCGGAAGCAGCACATCACATTTCGGCTCCTGTATTTATTTATACACAGCATGAGGTAGTTCCGTGAAACACGGCTATTCTGCACCTCGGGTCATACAGGCATACCTAAAAAGTGGACGCGTCCACAACAGGTGAACGCGTGTTCAATTCATGGGCGGCGCCATCGACTTTTGCCAGGGGGGCAAGCTAAAGTGCCTGTCTCCTAGGCACTTTAGCGTGTCTCCTGTCCTCTAGCGTGCAGCTAAAGTCTTCTCCCTCCCGGTGTGTTGTGTGGGCTTTTCTTCAAATTTTCCGTACAGTTTTCGGTAACAAGTACCATGATCACTGTGGTTGAGTGCAGGAATGTCAGGTCATGTCAGGTCAACATCACAGATATAAACCGTCTACAGATTCTATACAACATATTCACGTGAATATTTCAGAACGATCCCACAGCTAAACTAACCGCAGAGGAAGCCAATGTTATAAAACCATTTCTGGAGTTAAATGTTTCCCGAGATAAGATATGGGCTGCCTCTAAAAGTTTTCGTGATTGCTTTTTCATATTCTTTTCTAGTATTCTAGTACCTTCCCAATCAGGTTAGTGGTTGCACTGACCACTATGCAGAACAGTAGCGTTTGAAGTACGGTGAAACCTAACATCACTTTTATATTCATTTAATCTAACTATAACCCCCCCCCCCCCCCCTCCCCAACCCGTTTCACCCACGTAACTTGTATTGCATCCATTACAAGGAATTGCATACACAACACTCATTTGTGACGTGTTCTTCGGGTTTCGCTCGATCATGTCCTCTATTTTGATTCCTGAATGCATGGAAACATTTACGCCGGCCTCTCCAAGTGTTCTTGAAATAACGTTTGCCTTTTTGGAACTTAGGATGGATATCCAGTTTTGTGCTTGCCTTCTTGGGACTGGCTTGTTTTGGTTTTGGTTTGTTCCTTATCCGTTCTGCCTTCTGCTTTTGCTTGATCAAAAATCCTTTAGGGTATTTTAAGTTTGTGAATGTTTCATAGATATGTTCAATCTCATCGTTCAAGTATTCATGATCGTAAATTATAAAAGCTCTTAAAAAGAAGCTTATCACTATCCCCTTCTTCACTCGTTTGTTATGACCAGAGTAAAAGTGGACATAATCCTCTTTGTTGGTGGGTTTTCTATATACTTTAAATTTGAAGCAAGTTTCCGTTTTAACGATACAAGTGTCTAAAAAGGCATTTGACCGTTCTGTTCCATCTCAATCGTAAACTGGACTTTTTCATTCACACTGCTTAACCCGCGAGTCACGGGGGGGCTTTTTTAGCCCCCCCCCCCCTAGGAATATTAGGAATATCTCAATAACTAATGCAGATATCGACGCCAAACTTTCAGTACTTTCCGGGCATCATTTTTACACCTTTTGAGATAAAAAATTAAAAAATTTCGTCAGATTTTTTAAAGATATAGTGAATTTAGTGACGTCACTAAACACGATTTTGACACCAAAATCGGCTAAACTTTGCCAGGCCGTACAAATGCCGCATTTTAAGCAAAATGCAATCGAAAAACTCTTAAAAGGTAGAAAATTGGAAGGGCTACAAACTAGCTATCTCGAAATTTAGAAAATTTTGGTTTTTTACCCCCCCCCCCAAAAAAACTTTCTTGGAAAAATGCTCACAAAATCACATTTTACAAAGATATTGAAAAAAACTGAATATATGTTAGATAATGACATATGGGCAACTACCATACCAAATTTCAAAATTATATCATCTTTTTTGACTGTCATGGCATATAAAGTATGGGTAAATCATGACGTCATATTTTGAAATTGCGTTTTTTTTGCTTTTATTCACCGGATACAGACAAATAAATGCCAGCACTGTTTTTTTAAGATAAAACTGATATAGAAACATGCTTTTTCATTTCGATTTATCAATTTCAAATTTTGACCTTCAGTTACCTGAACTTGACCTGCACTTGACACTAACTTCACGTAAATGAAGTCAAGTGGTAACATGACTACCACTATCGAATTATACGCGCAAAAGCATCCATGAAGCATGTGCTGCATGACTTTCGTAAATATTTTGTGTGTAGTGACCTTTTGTGACCTTGATCTTTTCCAACAATCTCACTTTAGCTCATGCGGGATATGTATCATACCTTTGACAGCACTTTTGGTGATTATAGGCGCAATCGAAGGCCATGGATGGCAAGTATTGTCCATAAACTCAAATACCTCGATTTTGACAGTTTTACTTGACCGTGACGTGACATGTGACCTTAATTTGAAATTTTGAAGTTTGCGTTAGGTTTATCTCATTGAGCGCTTTCGAATGCCGCCTTGCGCGTCCCGCTGCGATCATTGGTTCTGAAGATACCAGGGGGGGCTACCCCCCGTGAGTCGTGTTACAGAATATACCCCAGTGACTGCCGGGTTAAATGTCTCAACTTTTCGTCTAAATCGGTGTCCTTAGGAACAACAACTAGGACGTCATCAACATATCTTACCCACATTGAGTCCCTGCCGATAATGTTGAAAAAACTGACTCTTCTAGGGTTTCCATAAAGAGACATTCCGCCACAGGGCTGAGCTCAGCGTGTGCTCAGCGTAGGGACGACCCCCGCGCGAGGGTGGCCACGCGGTAGGCGTCCAGTGCTCGGATGCTGGGGTTTGGCGAAGCGTCGCAGCGTCTGGTCAGGCATTATGTCGAGACACCAATACGGTCGGATGTCGCCCCCGCCGTTATTGAAAGTCACCTTTACGCTCGATGGGGACTAGCCGGCCGGCTGTTGGCGGCGGCCGAGCTACTGAAATGACTCGCAGCTGCTGAGATGAAACCACTGCAACTTGGGTACGGATAGAATGACCGCTGAGTAAACAAAATGTGTGTATGGACTATGGATATATTCATGTATGGGTAGGGATGCACCGGATAGTGCATTCCGACCGGATTATCAGGTCAAATTTGAGAAAAGTAATATATGATATAGTCTCCCAAAATTTTCCAATTTTGGTGGGAAAGGACACCCAAATGTTAATAATTTTCCACTCTCACTCCACATTTCAGTAGTGAATTTTGCACTCCCAAATTATGAATTGTGATATTGATTCTGGCATAAATATTGACTAAAAATACATGATTTCGATGAAAACTAGTACTTTTCATATTCAAAACAGATATCAATATTGTACATTTTCTACATAATTTTCCACTCTCATCGTCTTTTTTTGGTTCAAATTTTCCACTCTTGACACCCAAGCATAAATGGAATTTTGGGACACTGATGATACACGGCCTGGTATTTCGTATAATATCAGGCCAGCTAACAATATCTTCCTCTTTTTCACGCCGTAATTCAATGATACCCCACTCTCCAGAAAATATATTCTGATGTCACGCCAGTCGTCGCTCACTATGCTTAGCAAAACATAAAAATCAAGCATAACTTTGATTACAATGCCAGTGTTCTATTAGACGACATTCAGACTCAGACTCAGACATATATTAGGCAATCCACGATTAACTCATGGCTTCTGCTACCTTTCACCTCGGAGAGATACAAAATAAAACGATGGCCATTAAACAAGGCACATACATACATCCACACCCTACTCAACCCTATGCGACGGCTACCGAGATATCATGAGTGAGGTGTATGTACGGTAAGTAATGCCTGGTGCATGGTACTGTGGTGTGCGAGTTCCACTGCTCCTACTCAGCCCTGACTCGGTCCTGAGCTGAGGCCCGCGGCGTCAGGTGACGTCTGCAATCAGATGCCATTTCAGATGGCAGCCGAACAGTGGGACTGGGAGCTCGGTCTGCTCAGCCCACAGCGAGCTGTACAGCGCGGCGACGCGACAGCGGAAACGTCTCTCCCCCATCTCGGTTCGGGATCGCGCTACAGCCAGATCACTGTCCTACCGGGTGGACCGGTCGCGAGTTTCGACTACAGTGATTCTGTCTCTTAGCAGGTCTGAAACGTGATCAAACATTTTGCAGCCGAAAATTACTGGCGTCGTAGTGAAAGGGAGTGTGACTGTGTGCCTACTCACATCGCTTATTTGGGGTCATTGACACTGAACATAATAGAATAGAACATAATTGTATGAATTGAACCATGACTTCATTTCTCCAGATTCACCCTAGCTGCTGTGGTATTCCAAAGACTCCAGGAACTTGCTGGAAACAAAAAGTTATCGGGCAGACTCCAGAGGGCTTCCGCTACTAGAAACACTGCAACCAAGGTCTGTAAAGATAAGGTTGCGCCATATGATAAAATCACGTGACCAAGCGATTATGAACCGATCAGCAAGATTTCGAGTTAGCCACTAGAGAATAGCACGTGCAACCACTCCCGGGGCTCCTCCGCTTTTTTGGACCTTAACTTTTTTGCACGTGCCGAAACTCCCATTGGATTAACATAGCGAGTCGTGGAAGCGTAATCACTAATGTAAAACGAAGTATGATGCCCGCCCGTTGAGACAAAAGTAATCATAGGGTGATGTGCACAAATAATTGGAGTTTTTTTATGGCATTTTTTATTTATTTTCACCTTCATATTTTGCAGTAGCATGGCTCCGGAGCGGACAGCTCCATACTAATGGCAACGGTTTTGGGGGTTTTGACCCAATTTGGTCCACTTAGAGTGAACCAATCTGAATAAAACGCAAAACGGCACCGTTTTGGACCACGCCGGATCGAAAGGTGAAGAAATCATGCAGATCGGTTATATAGCCTCGGAGCATGGGCTTGCCTGCAACGGTTTTTGGTGGTTTTGGCCCAATTTGGTCCACTTAAAGTGAACCAATCTGTAAAAAAGCGCAATACGGCACCGTTTTGCACCATGCCGCATCGAATGGTGAAGAAATCACGCAAATCGGTCCCATAGTCTCGGAGCATAGGCTTGCCCGCAAATTTGAACTACAAGTTTTGATCCAATTTGGTTCATTTAGATTAGACTAAAGTGTATAAAACGCAAAACGGCACCCATTCCGACCAGTTCCAATTGAATGGTGAAAAAATCACTCAGATCGGTCCGGTAGTTTCGGAGCACGGGCTTGCCTTCTAATCTGGACAATTTTTTAGGCCCTCCCTATTCAATACAAACAAAACATGGCTGCATTTATCATGTGACCAATCCCGCCCTCAGCTAATCCAATACGAAATTGTTAACATTCATATTGACATATATAAAGTCAACTCCTCATATTAATTTATTACTGACCAATATTGATATATTGGTCAGTAATAAATTAATATGAGGAGTTAACTGTTTAGCAATAATAAATGTAACACGTGATCAATACCTACACCCCTACACCGGCAAAATAATAGTGCGGCAAAACAATAGCCGAAGTGCGCCAAAAAATCAACCTTTGGACCTGCCATATATGGGCATGCTCCGCCCCGTTATGGTCACGTGGCATTTTAAGGGGGGTTGACTGCAACTATCGATTAAACTGCTAACATATCGTTAGCGCCGGCCAATAGCAATTCGACAAAACAGCTCGTGCGCGCTGATAGCAGCAGTCGCACAGTACCGTCTGTCCCCTGATCGTAACGCTTGACGGCCATTGTTCGACGAAGATATCAATTCAGAGCTACGAAACTTGCACATAACACAGTGGCACAGTGACAAGAACATGCTGTGCAAAACTTGTCCCTCTATCTTGCATGATGCGACCGTAATTTGATTGTGTTATGTGCGCCGTTTTACATAACATCACTATAGTGGCGATCGTTATATATATATATATATATATATATATATATATATATATATATATATATATATATGCATTGTTCATTGAAAACAGACGTGAAAACAGACGAGACGTGTTTTCCATGTTCCTCAAAGATCGCTTTCCTTCAGTTGATAGGTCATGTAGTATAGTGCCGAAGTTCATCACCGCACACCATATTATTAAAACACAAATTGGGGACATTATTTACATCTTTCTAACGTTTCGTGAGTCGACTCACATCTTCAGAGAATATAACAAGTTTGCGCTAATTAACAGTTACACAGATTACATGTTTCGTGGATCCCATTTACATCGAAAGTGAAGCAGAACGTACAATAACCCAAAAAAGCGTATTTGAAATAAATGCTACGTGATAATGAGTACTCGAGACAAAAACATCGCGCATCTTCTTTTTTGCAACTTTAAGTTTAAACATAATATAGATACATTGAAAAACACAGATCTAACCACTAACCAATAATAAACATAAGTAATAACCGATAATAACCGACGATACAACCGTTCAAACAACAGTTCAGATAAGTAAGACTCAACGACAATGATCAAGTATACGTACGCCCGCTGCTAGGATCGCGGTCGCGGGAGCCGGGTGGTGGTCCTCCAAGTAATTGGAGGGTCCCTCGTGCGTTGACTTGCTTGTTGATTGAAGGATGCATTTCTCGTATGAAAATAGCCTCCAGCGCTATTAGGCGCCGCCTATCCTGTGCCTTTGTCAGCATCTTTGTGTTCTGGGTCATAAGCTGCCGAGTCAGATTTTCATGGTGGTGCTGTAGTGTATGGGTAAGGGGTCCGCCTTGTATATATATATATATATATATATATATATATATATATATATATATATATATATCTTACAGTATGACAAAATATTTCTGACATTCCTAAACAGTAGGCACACTCACTTTAATACCTAATTTTATAGATGTGGAAAAGTTCTGTTGAGTGGAGTTGCCGTAATCCGAGGGGCAGTAGCGAATTTAGGAGAAGACCTAGGCGTTGATCAGCGCGGAGATGACGGAGGGTGGCAGGTGCCGCCTCAGATGTGATACATGGCGCATAACCCTGAAGCAGCAGTTGGCTACGGTGGAGACATGGGCGTCCCAATTTATTGTCTGATCAAATATCCTACCCAGTTTGTTTTCTGAAACAGGTCGTGCTCAAGTAATGTGATGGTGACATTTGAGACGGTGCGCGCATTTGGGGGCTGCCAAGCAGCATCAGCTGGGTTTTCGCGGCATTGGCTTTGAGACCGTTCGCATGAAACCAGATGCCCAACGAGGCCAAACTTGTTCCATTTCGCTGATGACAGCTTTTTAAGCTTATTTATATTTAAGCTTTTTTGCCACTGACTAGAATTTGTGTATCTTCGGTGTACTGTATGTATACACTATACAGCTACTGCGTCTTCGGCGAACAGACTGAGGTCGTTGGTGAAGACACAGTAGAGAAGTGGAACGAGAGCATAGCCACGTAGCCTTGAAAAATGCCAATGTTGTTTGGCAGCGGATTTGAAGTTGTAGTAACGAGCAGACTGTCAGTGAGGTTGACACTCTGAGTGTGATTCCGAAGGTAGACCGAAAACCGGTAGGTAGGTGGTAACTGGCTTTTCACCGGTAAGTAAAAAGCCAGTTTAGACAAAACAGTGGAGAGTATCACAACCAGGACTACGTAGTCGATCTTTCGCGATCTTTCGCACCTCTCTAATGACTTGCCTTGCCGAGCCGTGGTAAGGCAACCCATTGATATGACTTGCGGGTACTGGCTCGCTTTTCGGCCGGTGTCGAGGAATGCCCATATTCGCCGAAACGACTTGCTGTCTTAAAGGGACATTCCCACCTTAACATTAGTTTTGAGTTGAGATAGCCATGTTGTTGGATTTGCTTTGAAATTAAGTAGGGTAGCAGTTAAAACAACCACATAGGTCTATTCGAAAAGAAATTCGAGCTTGGTCTTGACAAGTGTAACAAATAAACCCCAGTGTATTTGAATAGGGGTTTAAAGCCGATGACGTCGGCTCTCTTTACCCAATGGTAATGATAGTCGACTTGTTTTAAGGTAAACCTTGGAGATATTTACGCGTTTCGTTTCTCGATCGCTGGGTGTATTATATTTACCGTGGGTTATATCAGGATAACTAGACTTCTATAAAGTGAAACTCTAATGCAATTTTCAAACGATGCCAAGAATTCGATGTGTGGTATGTGGAGCTTTCAGTGACAAGACTTCGGTGTTCAAGTGAGTGCGACACAGTTTACCTGGTACCTGCTTGTATTTGATTCGCCAGAATTGTCTGACAAAAATTGTGCCAAACTTTGGCAGCGTAAAGGATTTATCTATAGCTCTATTTAGCTCAATAATGACGTCATCAACCCAAATTAAAAAAAAAACTTAATTATGATAAATTGAGTGAAGTTTTCGAGAGAAAAAAACATCACTATCGTTTTCAGCAGCACTTACTTCATATTTTCGGGTACAACCGGCGTATATTTGACAACTTTCAGAAAGGTGGCAATGCCCCTTTAAAGGGAATAGGTCACCTTGAAAGTTGTCTTGAAGTTCAACCATACGGTGCATCTTGAGCTCAAAACTACGAATATGACTTTGGTTTGGGCAACTGATGAATATATGTGGAGAAAGAAGTAAGTCTCTCTTTCTATTTCACGGGAAATCGTACGACAGCAGCAGGCGTTACGGCTCCCCCGCTCCGCCTGACGCCAAGTACAGTCTCTGACAAGAGGCCTCCGCGCCGCCCGGGCGGCTGAGCGGATATTAACGAGGCGTCGTGACCAGAGACTACGTGCCAGAGATTGTCCTGCCTCCGGCGGCGAGCCGGCGGCGGCGAGCGGCGAGCGAAATGTCCTGATCGTTGCGCGGAACAGCGAATATGAAACCGGGCCCACTAGTCCTGTGTCGAAATTACTTAACGTAGGGAGGTAATTCTTTCACCACAACCCATTTTTAGATCTGCTCTACAAATATGCTATCTCAGTCCAAAACTCCATGTTAAAGGTGAACACGCGCACTGGAGGGGGGGGGGGGGCGAAATCCGCCCACCCCTCCGGTTTTTTCGAGGATAGCGCAAAAACGGCGGCGCGCAGCGTCGCCGTTTTTTGTATACCTGTTTATAAATTAACTTCCCGCATTATGTAAAATTCTTGGCCTCAGGTCATCTCAGGTCAGGTCACCAGACCAGGTCACGTGATGACCTCAACTCCAAAACGTTTGCAGTAGTACCACAGCCACAGTTTTACGCCGATCGGTTTCAATCTTACAGGACTTCATAAGGTCATAGATACCAACAATTTGTTTATCTCGGATTTCTAATATCGGTGACATAAGGTCAGGCCAATTTTGTGACCGCCAACACGGTTTTATCAATAACTATCGACATAATGAAGATAGAGAAGAGAAAACGGTACCAATATGTTTGTCTCGTCGAGACACGTCTCCCAATATGCAACATGACCAACTTGGGTCACCACTTGACCTTAACCTGAGGTCAAATTTATCAGTTGACCTAACCCGGTCACCATGAATATGATTCGAAGCGCCTTGACAAGACACACGCGATGGCGTAAACATTATTGCTTTATCTTTGTTAGGTAAAAGGTTATTTGGGGAAAACAGTTTTGAAAACAAAATCACCTTTTTGACATTCGATGACCTCTGGAGCCTAAACTATTGACCTGAGCTCAAATCTGAGGACACCTATGTCGATTGCATTTTTCAATGAATTTCGATTGCTTTTTTCAGTTTGCTGCTAACTATCATAGTTCCTGAGATATTTGGGAGTGTTCGAACCGAAGTCTTAAAAACTTGAAAATCTGACCCTTGATGACCTCTGGTGACCTCAATATTGACCTGAAAAAAAAATTAACGAAATACTTTCGAAAGAGCTTGTCTCGAGCTATCTAACGTCGTTTCCCGCTTGTCGCTACGTTGCGTGGTTTTCGAGATCATAGGGGGGGGGGGGGGGGGGGGTGTGAAATCCCCCCCCCTCCAGGGCGTGTAATTATCAGAGGCCCTCCAGGGCGCGTGTTAAAGGGAAATAATGACATTTTCCCACAAAAATGGAGTTGGCACTTGAAATCGCCAGACGAGACCAAAATATATTGTAAATTCATCACATTTTGCATGATAACTTTCCTACCGAAAGATATTTCAAGTTATAGTTGATAGCGTTCCACACTTTTAACGATCGGTACTTGCAAGTACTTTTGGTCCTCATCAAACTGCGGGCTTTTCCCGTATTGCTTTTTTACGCAATGGAGTGGAAAATATATTGTGCGTTCTGCTTATTGTGATTATATGCCCGGCGATCTTCTAAAAGTAACAGCGATTGGAAAAGTGACAATAAAATCGGAAGCTCATCGATGCACATCAACGGCGGCATAGTTAGTTAGCGTCGGCGATTTGTTTACAAAGTCATTGTCATGCTTCTCGGCGCACTTAACCATTGTGGCGAGTTGTTCCTGATTAGTATACCCAAGTCCCGTAGCAGGCTTTGTTAATGACGTCACTGGTGCCATTCTTGTGTAGCATTGCAAAATATATCTGATTTTGAGTTGATAGCTAATTAAAGACTTATTCAAATTATTGTTTTTAAGTTTGAATTTTCTTGTTAATCATTATTAAAGGTATTTTATCACTGTATTTCATAGAAGCTGACACTTCAGAAACTTATGACGTAATAATATTGTATCCAATATGCATTTCCCACGCCTTTTGCTATTGTGGCGCAGTGCCGAGTGCTTTGCGAATACTTGCTTGCCTGGGGTTCAAATAATTCCGCCCTTATTTCATTCGAGTTGGTATAGTTTGCATGTTGTTGTTATTCATGACTTATACTGATAGTCAGTCATGCATCACGGATGCTTCACGGATTGCTTCACGGATCAGTTTGATCGGAAACGTCACAGAGCCTCCAAAAATGCCGCACTCGATGTAAACAATGGTAGGGAAGGACGAATTTGTCAATGACCTTCATGAAGTACACAAGGTACTTGTTTTGTATTTTTCCAAACTTACAACTTTGAATTTGGGAATAATTTTATTTAATTCTTAAATTTAAATAAAATAATTTTAAAACCATAACGGTAGCCTAAGAAATTGTTGCTAACAAAATCAAAGAGTCATTATTTCCCTTTAACCCTGGCCAGTGTAGGAGGGGGGGGGGGGGGGGGGGGGGATGGATGCCACCTCCTCGTTTTTTTTTTCTCTCGGAATAACTCGCGTAGTTATCAACCGATTGCGATGGAACTTTCAGTACCCTACTATTGAACAATTTGACACATACTCGGAAAATTTGAAATTTCTTCTCCCCATGAACCGTGACCTATGCCTTGTTTTTCAAGATCATGTCAGGCGCAATATCGTCCCGTAATATATGTCCCGTAATATCGATGTTTGTAACTTGTGCAGTTCCCGAGTGTTTGTTGCTCAGGAGCATATGCACAGGTGTTAACAGGTGACATGTATGGTTTCCACTCAGATTGTGACCTCGGTTCACCACTGAGAATGACCTCCGAAGACCTGAGATGACGTTTTTGGCCTCTGGCAGTCTCGGGGACATTTTGTGACGCTGATTTCAAATTTGCATCCATTTTACACGATTATATGTTCCACTAGGGTCATGCACTTTCACAGGTCAACCGAGGTGACTGACCTCCGATGACCTGATATGACCTTTTTGGACTCTGGTAGTTTCTAGGTCATTTTGTGACGCTGATTTCAAATTTGGCACCCATTTTGCATAATTGTATGCGCATTCACAATTCTAGCTCGATTATAATTCAATTTCTATACATTAACTATTTGGATGACATCCGGGCCATTGACATGGCCTGAGGTCATCTAATAACGCAGGACGTTAAAATTGGGTATCAACGGCTTCCTTTCATCACCAGCAACACGCTCGTTTTTAATCAAAGCTCTAGCTCAATTAGGGGGAAACGTCAGGGGGGTCATCCCCCCCCCCCCTGCACGGTCAGGCGGGTATGTCATTTATCATTGTCAAATGTCATTTATCTTCACCTAAAGGAATTTAATTATTTTTGAGTCAGAAATGAATTTCGCCTCACAAAACGCTGAAACTGCTCTAGGCAGGGGCGTCCTGGGAGTCCACGCCCCCCCCCCCCGTGGGTCTACACATGGCCTCACGTAGTTCTATGAGTTTTGCATTATTTTTATCGGAAATAACCTGATAACCTCTCAGATCAGCCAACACTTTTCGTCATAGGGGCCTATGCAGGCCAGATTGAGTCGTCTCAGGCCCGAGTGGGCCCTTCAGACGCCAGAGTGGGCCCTCTGGAGGTCAGAATGGGACCTCAGGAGGCCAAAGTGGGTCCTCCGGAGGACAAGGTGGGCCCTCCGAAAGCCACAGCCCTTCGGTGGCCCCTCTGGAAGGAAGCCACTGTTTAAAGCCCTCCGACGGGGCTTTACAATGAGGGGTATGTTTGCTATGTTTTGGTTTTCAGTATAAGTTTGCTAATTTGTCGAATGTCTCGAATCGGCCCAAAAAACGTAATTATATTTGTATTTATTCAAGTGATCACACCAACAGGGTCGCCTCCACTAACAGGTGAAGTCAAAAGGACACGGACAGCAGACAGTACACTTACAAGATACAAATATAACATATACTTCACAATATCAGTAAAACACGCTATACATACGCAATAAAATTATACAGATTTAGGACAAAAACTAATATATATATGTATATATATATATATATATATATATATATATATATATATATATATATATATATATATATATATATATATATATATATATATATATATATATATATATATATATATATATATATATATATATATATATATATATATATATATATATATATATATATATATATATATATATATATATATATATATATATATATATATATATATATATATATATATATATATATATATATATATATATATATATATATATATATATATATATATATATATATATATATATATATATATATATATATATATATATATATATATATATATATATATATATATATATATATATATATATATATATATATATATATATATATATATATATATATATATATATATATATATATATATATATATATATATATATATATATATATATATATATATATATATATATATATATATATATATATATATATATATATATATATATATATATATATATATATATATATATATATATATATATATATATATATATATATATATATATATATATATATATATATATATATATATATATATATATATATATATATATATATATATATATATATATATATATATACATGCATGCATGCATGCATGCATGCATATATACAATTTAGGGTGTGTCATATCGACAACTTTTTTCTCAGTTCAAATTCTTCCGCTGATTTTCCTTGTCCCTGTGTCCATGGAAGCCCATTGGTGTGATTCTTTTTCCCCTGTATTGAAAATTCGAGCGGCGAAGGCGGAAACAATTTTCATGTTTTCGGTGGCGCCTGGCGTTGCAGTCTCCATGTTGGATGTAATGCATACGGTCACACTAACCCAGCCGCCCGAGCGATCGTCGGCCCGTGGCGACTGACACCGTTTGGCGGTTAAAATTAAATCGCCATTTCCGGTTTAAGGGGCATTTCGATGCAATCGTTGGTAGATTGCATGTTTTGAGACGGTTTTACGGACTTCATATGTTCAGTGGCCTCTTCCAAGAGGTTCTCCGCTGACAGCTGTCGCAAGGTCAGCTCGGTCGGGGAGAGGGAAATGAGAGCGCGGGAGGACAAAGGCGACGACGCGAGAGGGAATCGGGTGTCACCTCCGTCGACTTCACCAGGCGTCCGCTGTCTCGGGCACGCACTGTCGCCTGAGGCACGCGCGCAGGCGACGTGCGCATGCCAGTTTGGTTTCGACTGCAGCGTGAGTGGACGTGAGGTTGCGCTTCATTGTGAATCCGACCATCCATGCAGCAGTGATGCCTTTACGTTGCAAGGCAAAACATTTTTTCCATCGGATCTCCTACCGTCTTACCGGTAAATCAAGCGGTGATTGCAATATGGTCGAGTGAGGGTACACCCATAATCCAAGCGCATGACGTGGTTCGGGAGAGCAAGCAAGCCTACGAAAGATTTCGCCGATTGAATAAGACGCCCAAAAGAAACCGGGACGCAAAAACGAAACCAATTCTTTCAGAAGAGAAGCTTTTCAACAAGCACTTTGACATCGCCAGCTGCCGCTACAAGGATCTGCGAAGCTGCAACTGCCCACTGTCGAGCCGCGTGCCGCCAGCGGAAATCACATTCCTTCGAGACCAGAGAGGAGCCCGGAATATGAAACTGGGTGGCGTAGACTATGAGGAGACGAGCAGGCGACGCAAGACTGCAAATCTCAGGCAGAAACGGGCGCGGAACCAGGGACGCGATGATGCAGATCAAGCTGGCCCCTCCCAGGTTCGTGCGTCTCTCACCATCGACATCGACGAGGCTGACCAGGGAGACTCACCAGCGACGACCGACACTAACGACAGCAGCAATCAGGCTGAAGCAAGTGAATCCGAGATGTCAGACTGCATCCAGGAGCCAAACAACGATGATCTGACAAACACTGCACTGGCAGCCGACAGGTATGGCTTGTCTAACCATGCTGTAGCGGCTGTCATCAACGGCTTCCAAATGGATATCGGTCGCGTAACCAGCGGCAAAACAAAGCTGTTGGTCGACCCGAAAAAAAAAGTTTGGAGGGAGCGATGCCGGGTAAGACACAACGAAGTGGTGACGCTGGACCAACAGCATAGAGGTGCTGAGCTCAAGGCCCTGTACTTTGACGGACGGCATGATCAAACAAGCACCGGCCGAGGCGGCAACAAGGCAGCTGATGAAGACGTTGCTGTGGTAGCGGGACCAGGAAATGAATATGTCACTCACTTCACGCTAGTTTCTGGTGAAGCCATTGACCAAGTCAATGAACTGATAAACGTCACCACCGGCTACGGAGACTCCGTCCACATCCTGGGCTGCGATGGCGCGGCTGTCAACCCGGGCAGATCTGGCGGAATTTGCCGGCTCTTCAAACTCATTCAAGAAAAAACGGTCCATTGGTTTGTCTGCCAGTTACACTGGAATGAGCTCATGCTGAGGGAGGTGTTCCGAGAGTTGGACGGCAAAACCAGAGGACCCGGGTCATTCACGGGACCGTTAGGCAAGGTGGCCAGCGGCTCCGTGCACCGGCTCTCCCGTGAAGTTCCGCCCGGTGAGCAGCCAAGAGCTGGCGCTGCCGGACATCGTCATCGCCGACCTCAGCAGCGACCAACTCCTGCTGTATCAGCTCAGCAGGGCCTTGCAGACGGGCAATATCGCTCCAAAGGAGGCGTTCAAGAAGATCGGTCCTCTGAACCATGCAAGGTAAGTTATATCAATTTTATTTCTACTTTGCTCTCCAACTATGTGGGCTTCAAAGCCCTTCACGCCCGCACATGGCTATCTAGAAACCCACTGGAGCCTTCAAAAATGTTGCCATTAAAGCCCGCAAGAGCCCGTAAGCGTAAAAATACCAGTCCTGACTGCCTTTTTTATCGATTATTCATATGCACTGTTTTGGGCTTGACATGTTCGTTTGTATTTGACCAAGCGGTTAAAAAGTGTAATGCAATCTTCCAATGATATTTGAAATAAGTAAAACCTTCAAAGCCCATCAAATACAAACTATTGGTTCTAGCTCCGAAAGTCCGGAAAAGCCCTGCTGTTTTTAAAACTGCAGGTTCTGGGCATTTAAAATATAACTCTTACAGAGTTTGCGCTCTTTCTCCAAGGTTGACACTGGCCGCACGGCTCCTCCGCCTGTATATCGGCACCGAGTCGCCTTCAGCGAACCTGTGCCTGATAGTGCAGTACCTGGTGCGCCACTACATTCCTGTGTGGTTTCGCATCAGAAGCCACAGCAAGTGCACCGAGGGTCCCAGCAACCTGCGAAACCTGCCGAAGCCGCTGCCGAGCATAATACGGCCCGTCATCCAGCGCAACGCTTACTGGTCACAACCGGAGGCACTACTGCTCGCCATGGTGGCAGATCCGGTCGAGCAAGTCCGTGTGCGTGCCGTTCAGAGTATACGGCAATACCGGCGGCAGTCTGAGGAGCAAGTGCGACCCTACGTCTTTCCGGCAGTAAACATGGCGGCAGAAGATATCACACAGCTGATTGACTGGCAGGCAGAGCTCGTCACGGAGCCTCCACTGACAACTGACCTCTCTGACGCCGCGCTGCTTGATATCGTGCAGACACCGCTGCAAGTAGATCACTATCCGGTGCACACTGTTGCCGTAGAACGCGCAGTGAAGGTGGTGACTGAAGCGGCTCTGGCAGTGGTGGGTGAGGAACAGCGCCACGGCTTCATCTGCAGCCGCCTTCGTCACCGCCAGCAGCTTGCCACCGTCGTTAGCAAACGGTCGTGGTCACTGGATGCATGAAGTAAGACCTTTGTGAATGATGGCTAGCGATGCTGTATCGTTTGACTTATGAGCAATGTGTGCGACCGTTGTCCAAATGGAAAGTCCTGCCTTGCTCGCTATAGTTAGATCCGTCTGAACGGTGTCTGTCACCGTTTGCAGACAATGGCGCGCGCGGCTGGTGTTAGTGTGACCATATGCATCACACCCAACATGGAGACTGCAACGTCGGGCGCCACAGAAAACATGAAAATTGTTTCAGCCTTCGCCGCTCAAATTTTCAATACAGGGAAAAAAGAATCACACCAATGGGCTTCCATGGACACAGGGACAAGGAAAATCAGCGGAAGAATTTGATCTGTTACTAGTGACACACCCTAAATTATACATACATACATACACACACACATACATATATATATATATATATATATATATATATATATATATATATATATATATATATATATATATATATATATATATATATATATATATATATATATAAAACCAACAAAATAAATGATACAATGTAAAGGTTAAAAGCAGCGTTCGTAAAAGACACCGCAGTGCTAAAGAGATGCTATGTAAGTTAACCCTATTAGTGGCAGGCTCCTGGCTACCCCTATTAGTGGCAGGGGGCGGAATCCGCCCCCCCCGAGATCTCGAGCTCTACCGATTTTCAAAATTTTACCGATTTAAATCAATCGAACGGCGTTTGATTTGATCAACACGATCTACATTTCTAAAAAATAAAAAAATATCCGAACTTTTTGATAGGGAGGCAACAAGGGGCAAAAACGACAAATATTTGAGGTATTTATGATCCAACACAGCTGTCATGTTTATTAACCGATTTCAACGCAACTAATGGGGATCGATAGAGATTGAATTGGGGATTGACATATGATGGTGACTTTTTAAAATTCAAAGATCATAGGCGTTTTCAGGTCACTAAATTTGGGGGTAAAATTAATGCCTTATAAAACCGTCTTTTTTCTCCTTCTGTTTCGATAAATGTAATGGTGCGCTATTGTGACATCGGAGAAAACAGTTATAAAGCATATTTGCAACCATAGGCGGTGCCAGGTTAGCGAAAAAAGGGAGGCAAAATATATATAAAATAACTTCCTGTAAATCTCTCCTTTTCAAGTCCCTGAAACCGCCTCTGCCGTGCAATATTTATTATAGTTTACTAAAATCAACTAATTTCCTCTTTTTTTCAATCACCGCAAACCTATGTAACTCCTTTATACTTCAGGCAGTTAGGAAGAAGCAGCGAAGTTCGCATCTCCGTATTATCGCTCAATGTCACAGACAAAATCCTCCCAAAACTGAGCCCTGGAACCGTCTCTGTTCAGGTTAGGAACTCAAAATTTTGACTCCATATGCGAAATTCAATTTTAGGAAAAGTTCCAAAATTTAGTGAGTCTGCTCTTAGCTGTTGGGGAGATATCTGCGAAAAACCTGAGAGGTGGGCAGAATCTGCCCCCTGCCACTGATAGGGTTAAGGCACTGGCTTTACACGCACTAGAAGCGTCTGCAAAAACGTCTGCCTCTGGAACGCTGCTTAAAAAGGAATTGACTAGATGTGGTACTCTGCAGAATAAACCCCGTGTCACGGTGTTTCCTCGTGGACGGGGCACTGCAGAATAAACCCGTGTCACGGTGTTGCCTCGTGGACGGGGCACTGCAGAATAAACCCCGTGTCACGGTGTTGCCTCGTGGACGGGGCACTGCAGAATAAACCCCGTGTCACGGTGTTGCCTCGTAGACGGGGCACTGCAGAATAAACCCCGTGTCACGGTGTTGCCTCGTGGACGGGGCACAAACAGTCTTTGAGTGCGGATCGATCGAGTAGGTGCATGAAGTGAAATGCTGCGTAAAAGGATATGAGAATCTAGTTTTGAGATGAGAATACTCGTGATGAAAAGTAGGTTGTGCTGAACTCTATGCGAGGCTAATGAAGTTATCTGAAAGTAACTCAAAAGATCAGTATATGCCAGGGAAGCGGCGTGTCCGGATGTTGTGTTTGATAGAAGCAGTATAAGCAATGTATGTTGTACTCGACCGATCCGCACTGCGTGGGTATCGGTCGCACCCGTCCAGATCACATTACCATATTGTAGAATCGAGCGGACGTTGGAGAAGTAGGCACATATCAAAGCGTTTTTATTGAATTTTGAGCCTCCTAAACCGGTTTGAACCGATCGGAATAATAATCCGAGGCTGCGGCGTGTTCTACTAACGATGTTGTTGATGTGAGCTTTGTTGATGTGATGTGATGTTGATGTGTTGATGTGAGCTTTGTTGATGTGATGTGATGTTGATGTGTTGATGTGAGCTTTGTTGATGTGATGTGATGTTGATGTGTTGATGTGAGCTTTGTTGATGTGATGTGATGTTGATGTTGTTGATGTGAGCTTTGTTGATGTGATGTGATGTTGATGTGTTGATGTGAGCTTTGTTGATGTGATGTGATGTTGATGTGTTGATGTGAGCTTTGTTGATGTGATGTGATGTTGATGTGTTGATGTGAGCTTTGTTGATGTGATGTGATGTTGATGTGTTGATGTGAGCTTTGTTGATGTGATGTGATGTTGATGTGTTGATGTGAGCTTTGTTGATGTGATGTGATGTTGATGTGTTGATGTGAGCTTTGTTGATGTGATGTGATGTTGATGTGTTGATGTGATGTGATGTTGATGTGTTGATGTGAGCTTTGTTGATGTGATGTGATGTTGATGTGTTGATGTGAGCTTTGTTGATGTGATGTGATGTTGATGTGTTGATGTGAGCTTTGTTGATGTGATGTGATGTTGATGTGTTGATGTGAGCTTTGTTGATGTGATGTGATGTTGATGTTGTTGATGTGAGCTTTGTTGATGTGATGTGAGTTAACGATGTTGTTGATGTGAGAGGCGAAAGTCAGCTTAGTATCTAGTGATACCCAGGTTGCGAATCTCTCCAACGTGCTCGAGTTTCGTGGCATTGATAAAATACTCTGTCCGGACGGGCGCGCTCCTGAGGGTGATCGCGAACAATTAGCATTTACTTGGATTTAGAGTAATCCCCATCTGACGGACCAGGCTGTCAGGCGACCTAGATCCTGCTGCAGCAGCAGTCCGTCAGATGGTGAGATAATGTTGCGAAAATTGTTAACGTCGTCGGCATACAGAAGGCAGCCGGAATCAATTTCACGAGGGAAGTCGTTGATACAAAGTGAGAACAGAAGCGGAGCCAAAAGAGATCCTTCTGGAACTGGTTTCTGGTTGGTTTCTGATTTCTTTACTGGTTTGGTTTCCTTACTGGTTATTACTGGTTTCCAGTTGGATGTTTTGCCGTTGACGATGACCCTCTGATGAATATCGGACAGATATGAGACGAACCATTGTATGGCAATTTCATCCAGATTATAGGAATGTGTTAGTTTGTGAATGATAAGCGAATGATTCACGCTTTGGAAAGCAGCCGAGTAATCTAATTAATACATTTTGCGAATGTATCCAATGTGTCGAATCCCTTGAGTCGGCTGGGTAAGGTGTCTGGGTAATGTATCGAATATCTCGAGTCGGCTGAGAACAATACCATTTTGACGAATGTATCGAATGTGTCGAATGTCTCAAGTCGGCTGCGAACCGTAGGATGTTGGCGAAGGTATCCAGCAAACAAAGGCAGGTAGTGCAAAATTGGACCTAATTGTTTACCTCGCCATTCCACGAGCTTTCAAATGAGGGATATGTTTGCTATGTTTTGGTGTTCAGGACAAGTTTGCTATTTTATCGAATGTCTCGAATCGGCCACAAACTTAGCAAATTTTGCGAATGTATCGCATGTGTCGAATCTCCGAGTCGGCTGGGAAAAGTGTCGTTTCAGTGAATCTATGGAATGTATCGAATATCTCTACACCTTTTTAGGCGCAAATTAAAACAATTGAAGACCAAATTAAAACAACTGACGACCAAATTAAAACAAATGACGACCAAATCAAAATAGCTGAAGACCGAAATAAAACAGTTGAAGACCAATTTAAAATATATGAATTGCATATTATTATAGTTTAAATTAGTGATGTCATTTTTTTTAAAAATCCTGACCGATACCAAACCGATACCGAATGGGAGGTATTTTGGTTGACCAAGTACCGACCGATTTAGGTTAAAGACAAAAATGTCCAAAATTTAACCGATTTGCAAATTTAAACTTGTATTGATACACACTGGCAAAAATAGTTTTGTTTAACATCATAATTCATAAAACACACATGTACAGTTTCCAAAAAGGCATTGTAATCGTGAAAAAAGGAACAAAATACATTTACAAAGCAAAGTAGTGGATGCCGCAAGCAAGATCAAAAGCAGTAGCACATTGAAAACAGGATGGAAAAATGTGACCTCAATCATTTCATATTAATTTGCAGCATAATACATATTACATCAATACAGGGGCAGCGCCACCTTCCGCAAGTTGGGGGGGGGGGGGGGACGGAGGCACTTTAAAGTCGATTATTTCCATGCAATGCCCATAGGCGTAATGTTAAATCCGAAAATGTTTGGGGGGACGCGTCCCCCTGTCCCCTCGCCTCCGCCGCCGATGCATAAATACATACATAGGAAGAAATACATTTTATTTGGCAAAAGTTGGAGGGGCGTATGACTTCCCAACTTCCCCTTACTGTCCTTGACATTGGTCAGGATTCAGGAATGATTTAACATATGATATATTGGCTGCAAGTGCATAATGACACCCACTACCTAACAAAACTGCATGTCAACTTTTTACACAATTATGAATACTAAATATTGTACAATTACTGCAATAAAATCGGTGTTACTGTCTCAACCTCAAGTAAGTCTTACCCTCATATCCTGTGTGGATATGAGAGTTATCTGCAGTTATCTCTCTGCATCAAAAAGTAGCTAGTATTTATAAAAAATGGTCCACGGCACAAAAGGCAAGTATCTTACCACTGCGCCGAGTTGCTTCCCCTTAAATTTAACACAAAATGGGCATTGCGCAATTAAATGTAGAATACGCGCAGGAAAAGTAAACGACTTTACAATGCGGTACTGCCATATTTATCCCAGTGAAGCCATATCCTTCAAAAAACGAAGGAGGTAAAAAAATATTAATAATATGTTATTGAACCTTTATATTGTTTGTTTTGAATATATCCTGCTGTATAAAAAAAAATCAGGAGTATTTCTATGTTATACATCAACATTTAAATTTAGTAGATTTTAATCTTAGGAAGAAATATAAGAAATACAATAACGATGCACGAATGACATTCGTGGCGCAGGCATTTAGTCAGCCGTCAGGGTTGTTATAGAGTTCAGTGGTCAGGGTAATAGAACAACGGGTAGAACAATAAGGAATGTAACGCCCAAATGAATGAGACAAGATATAATTTGTATCGTAATTGTTTTGTCTATTATAAATTAAAGGTATTGTTTGCTATCAATAACTTTCCATAGATTATATCTTTATTTATTGAATTAAACTCCAGCAAATATACGAAGTAGTAATCGAAGTAGTGTATATTTCAGTACATGTAGTATCATTTGGAAGCGGTCATATTAAATTATACTACGAAGTAGTAGTCGAAGTAGTGTATAGTTCAGTACCTGTAGTAGCATTTGGAAGCGGTCAGCGGTCGTTCCGACATTTTTAAACCCCCTAGCCCATTTAACCCCTTTACGCCCGGAATATCTAAACATGGTAAATAAAAACGTGGTAGCTAAGGCTTGTAGCTATCTGTTCCAGAAGTCTGATTTAAAATATGTACCATAGGTTACGAGCCAGTCTCGTCTGAAAATCATCGATTTAACATGGCAACCCTAAGGTGTAGTAGGTTTGTAACGCCTAAACGCCCGAGTGCTGCCAGCTGTTACTGGTGGGGCTGGCATTTAGTCAACCTATTTTTGGTTCAACACGTGCTTGGCGCTATGGCCATAAGTGTTATTAAGTTACCTTGGCCATAGTGATACAGGGTCACCGCCTGCCTCCTTAAGTTCTTTTTTAATTATCCTTAGTCACTTTGAATAGTTTCCCTTGTCTTTTCAGTAACACCTTCAGTAAGGCTACCTAATACTATTGTCTATTATGTAATGCATCATTCTTTGAAATAGGCATATGAAGTGGTTCTACCCTCACTTGTGAAATAGCACAAGGAATAAGGATCATTCATTTCTTGAGGCACATTATGAATGTGCATTGTGCGTTGCATTGCATTATTGTGCTTGGTTAGTGCCAGTGGTTTGGTTACTAGTTTGTGCTTGCTTCTTAAGATGATGTATTGATACAACTATGGCCGTAAGTGATACAGGCTGCCTCCTAGTTATTTTGTAAATTCCCCTTAGTCATTTTATAATAATTTCCCTTGTCTTTTCAGTGACACCTCATTCTTTGAAATATATGAAGTGGTTCTACCCTCACTTTTGAAATATCACAAGGGTCATTTATTTCTTGAAAGTCATGAATGTGCATTGATGGACATTGGACGCCATGTGACCTTCGTTGTCGGAGCGCCCTTAACACCAATCATCATCAATGTGCATTGTGCACTGTGTGTTGCATTATTGTGCTTGGTTAGTGGTTACTGGTTACTGGTTTGTGTATGCCGTATCCTGCGGCATATGCTATTAAGATGGTATAACTATACATTGCGTATTTTTCAGGACCACACTTCCTCTTGTGAGCAATATCTTCAATTTTGATATAATAATCATGTGTTCTTTTTAGTATTTACATTAATTTATTGAATTTGGAGCAAATTTTCTGGATATCATGTGTGAAGGTGCGACACAAAGTGAATTTTTAAGATTAGGCTGACCGACAAGTGTCCAAAAACTTATGAGCCTGACCGACCGATTACCAAATCGGTCACAACATTTTGTCGGTTGCCAAAATTTTGGTAACCGATTGACACCACTAGTTGAAATGCAGTTTAAAACGGTGTATGGTGTACGGTATTATTCGCGGTGTTTCCTTTACATCAAGCATGTACATATATTTAAATACATTTGAATGCTTTGATTTCTGAAGTAATTTTCATGCATTGCAGAAACCGATACCGTTTAAAATGGATCTACAAAAAGCATGGCGCATGAATACAAAAATTGCACGCGAGTCAAATTTACTCTTCACTTCACATATTGATTTCGAAGAAGTATTGGAGTGTCTGGAGTGTAGCTGCATTGCAATTGTTTGTCTAAGTTATTTAAAGTAATTTTAAGATGTCATCAATATATTTATTTTACAATGAGCAAGGTGACCTCGCAGTCATGGAGGACGAAGAGACTGATTACGTGCCAGCAAACACGCCGAAACGTGGTGTAAAGGCCGGCACCCGGCGTGGAAAATATCAACGCGTGCCAGCCGATGCTCGGAAGCGGATCTTGGACTGTTTCCGGGCTGGCGGCGACTGGAATCTGGCCGCTACTGCCAATGCGTCGCCGTCAAGACGGCCTATCGTATATATTCACCGAGTGGAGGGTGACGGCGACGGTGACGGGGCACCTCGGAAGCGGGGCGGTGCAAGGTGACGCGGCAATGGTAGAGAAGCTGGTGGGCTATGTGGAGACCAACCCTTAGATCTCCCTAAAATAAATGGCCAACAAGCTGCGCGAGGAGACTGGTGTAGAGGTGTCCACTAATGCAATCCACAGACACCTGCATGGCTAGCTCTACACCATCAAGAAGGTCCTACCGCAGCCGGTGACAATGAACAGCACAGAAAATAAATACAAAAAAACGCTGCCTTTGTGAGACAAATAATGGAGTCGAACGGTGCCGGGAAGATGGTACTCTACATGGATGAGACCAACAGCGTCAGCAACCTCTTCCTCCGGCGCACAGAGGGGCGGTCCCGCCGCGGGACACGGTGCAGCGTCAAGACTGCCACCAGTAAAGGCGCCAACGTACACGTCATCGGCGCCATCAGTCAGACCGGCATGGTGTACTGGAAGCGGCGGCGGGGATCGTTCCGGAAGGACGACTGCTGCGAATGGCTTCGGCGAGCCCTCCGCCACTGTCAGGAGCCCATGGATGGCACCGCAGTGGTCTGCAATAATGCTCCAGTCCACACTGACCTGGAGACCGTCCCAGCAGAGCCGGAGTTCGACGGCGTGGAGATCATCCGCACACCGCTCCCTACAGCGCGCCTCTCAACGCCATCGAGGAGTGCTGGTCGGCCATGAAGGCGGCTATGAAGAGAACCATGGCGGCCAGCTTCCACGAGGCGATGGCGACGGATGCCGGGGTGACCCAGACGGAGCACCGGCTTCGCTACCTCGAGCGCCACATCGATGCCGTCATGCCGCGCATCACACCCATCATGTGCAATTTAGGGTGTCATATCGACCAACTTTTTTCTCATTTCAAATTCTTCCGCCGATTTTCCTTGTCTGTGTCCATGGAAGCCCATTGGTGTGTTTCGTTTTCCCTGTATTGAAGATTCGAGCGGCGAAGGCGGAAACAATTTTCATGTTTTCGGTGGCGCCCGGCGTTGCAGTCTCCGTGTTGGATGTAGTGCATACGGTCACACTAACACCAGCCGCGGGAGCGATCGTCGGCCCGTGGCGACCTACACCGTTTGACGGTTAAAATTAAATCGTCATTTCTGGTTTAACCCTCGCCCTACGGGAGCTTTTTCACCTTCGCCCTACGGGGGGGGGGGGGGGCTGACAGGCCCCCCTGTTAACTTCCAAACCAAACAATTTAGAGCAATGCGGTAAGAACCATCATGTTGCCTGTCATGAGAGGAATCGAACAGTATGCGATTTGTATGTTTCAGGTCAACGGGTGACCTTCCAGGTCAAGTGAATGACCTCGGATTTACCACGTCCAGAACAGCGATTTTGCTCTTCAGAAAACCTCAAAATGAGAAATTGATAAATGTAAATAAAAAGGCATGTTTCTAGACCAGTTTTGGCTCAGAAATACAGAAAAGGTAATTCTTTGTTCGTATCTTGTAAAAAAAGTAAAAAAAGTTGTTTTTAAAAATGACGTCATCAGTTTCTTACACGTAGGGAGCCATCACTCAGTCAAGAATAAAGATCTTGCTTTGAAATTTGGTATGGGTATTGTACATACTCAGTTCTCTCACATTTATTCCGTTTTTTTTTAATATTTTTTTTGTTAAATGATTTTGTGAGGATTTTTTTTTTTTCATTTAAGGGGTCAAAAACTCAAAATTTTGAAAATCCGAGATTGCCATTGTAAAGAGAATGACATTTTGTATCTTTGGTGAATTGCGTTTGCAATTTGCTTTAAAACTCTGTTTTCTACGATTTTTCAAATATTTCTCTCTTTTTTTACCAACATGACGTCATCAAAACATGATTATCTCCCAAACTACTCAACCAATTTCAATTAAATTTTTACCGCATACGTATAATTGTTGTAAACTCAGCTACCGAAAATGTCAGCAAGATGCGCCGCATGTGTAAAAAGTTATTTAAGAAAAAACCTCAGGGGGGGGGGGGGGGCTGTCAGGCCCCCGTAGGGCGAGGGTTAAGGGGAATTTCGATGCAATCGTTGGTGGACTTCATGGTTTGAGACGGTTTTACGGACTTACATATGTTCAGTGGCCTCCTTCAAGAGGTTCTCCGCTGACAGGTATCGCAAGGTCAGCTCGGGCGGGGAGAAGGAAATGAGAGCGCGGGAAGACAAAGGCGACGACGCAAGAGGGATCTCGGGTGTCACCTCCGTCGACTCCACCAGGCGTCCGCTTTCTCGGGCACGCGCTGTCGCCTGATGCACGCGCGCAGGCGACGTGCGCGTTAGGGCGGGTCACGAGCGAGTTTTTTTTCGTGATACAAATTGAAGAGCAAAAATATTGCGGAGCATACAATTTAAAGTGCCTATGATTTTTTCGGATTTTTAAAATAAGGTTTGGAGGTGCCCGTCGCTCGATTTGTAAGGTAATATTGCATTGAAATTAGGTAAAATAGACGTTTTGAAGATAATCCAAAATTTTGTATTTTCTTTAAGTAATATTTCTAGATTCTCCGTATTCTAATTAACACATGCTACAAATGTGGTTACTCTATCGCATCAACTGTGTCTATAAAGTGATGTGCATTTCAGCGATCCGGCGGTCGCCGCTATCAGCGCCATCTATTGAGCGAATCTGAAAACTGCCCTTGGTACAGTCTCATATGCTGGAACCAGAATTCTGCAACTCTAAACGGACTTTAGCGGAGCTACAGGGGGTTGGTGGCTTGTGTGTCACCCGATCGGGGCGGCGGCATCATCTCGCCGAGGGGGGGGGGCAGGGGAGGGGCGGCGGGGCGCACGACAACAGGACAATAAACAGGACAATAGACAATAGACAATAAACAGTCAGGTTACCCGGCTAGGGTAACCTGACCATGGCCCGTCGGGCCGCACCCGAGACGCCACAGTGTGACAGAGACGCGCAGTGTTCGCAGACGCGGATTTCTGGTGCGCAGTGGTGACTGGTGAGTTGTGACAACGTACCGACCCGATAGCGCAGTGGATAATCAACACTATTCGGCGTACGTTTTTGGCTGGGACATTGTATGTGGTCCAAAGTAGGGAAGATGGCAACTCCCCCGAAACCTAAGAAGCCTCGTGTGACACGTAATGATTATGAACATTTCCTCCTAGGACAACCTAGTGACCTGGAACAAAACGTTTTGCCAACGCGAAAGGATTTCATTAACTGTGTACGCATGATGAGTTCTCAAGTTGACGCTATATCTGGACGGCAAATGACAGCTGCAAAGGCCGTGACATTGGTGTGTGATCGTGTGCTCGAAGTTTGGGCAGGTGAGGGTATCCCCACTGTAACTCAGCGGCGGGTAGTCCAACTGGGTCAAGTGTGTCACAGACGGTACCTGAAAACAAAACAGTTCGACAAGAGGCAACGAGAGGATGCAACATTCTTAGAGAGAGAGAACAATTGGTTCTCCAAACTCTTCGACATCGCTCGGTGCAAATGCGATGATTCTTCAGAATGTGCGTGTCCAAGAGCAGACAAAGTGCCACCGGAGGAGGTACCGTTTTTGCGGGACCAGAGAGGCAACAGGGAATTCGGCCTTGGCCGAGTCGACCGAGTGGAGACACTGCGTCGTCAACGGCGAAGCCAGAGAATGGAGCGGGAATCAGCGCTGCAGGATATTACCGAACAGCGAAAGGTCAGCACAGAGGTAAATATCGAATAAATTCGTCGTTAATAAAAATATTGGATATTGTTCACTTATAATTTTATGATATAAAATAATATGCAATGTTCAAGTAAATATGACTCATTCAGGGTTAAACCTTTCAAAGCTATAGAAAAAGAACAATTATGTTTATAGAATGTGACTAAGAGTCTATGTCATGTTTGCTCTTCCAGTTATACTGCAGTGTTGACTGTTGTCTGTAGCAGTCGACTGTAGGTAGAGTCGACGGCATTACTCCATTGATTTTCTTAATTTTTATAATTTTTACTCTTATTTGCAGGTATCGCTATCTGAGTCAGTATCTGATGTAGAAGGAAAGTCCGAGACTGAGTCGTCCATACAGTCCGACCAGCCTTTCAACGAGAGACGCAGTGAAGTGAACTCGGACACTCTACGGAACACGGCATTGGCAGCCGATAGGTTCGGCGTTTCCGATCGCGCAGCCGCGGCCATTGTGAACGGGTTTCAGTTAGATATAGGAAGGATAGGGCACGATAACACTCAGTTTGTGGTTGACCACAAAAAGGTTCAAAGGGCGAGACTCACTGCCAGAGACAGTGAGGCGGAGAGCCGAAAGGCGCAGCTCTCCGGCCTGTCCGGACTCTATTTTGACGGACGTAAAGATACATCATACGTTATGATAGACAACACAGCGGGATCGTCTAGTAGGGTCAATCAGATAGAAGAACACATTGCGGTAGTAGCGGAACCCGGTAGCCAGTATTTGACTCATTTTACACCAGCGTCAGGCAAGGCACACAGTATTTTTCAGCAGCTTCAGTCTATAGCATGCCAGTTCGGAGGTGATATAGCAGTCATCGGAGCCGACGGAACGGCAGTTAATACCGGTAAAAACGGCGGTGTGTGCCGCTTATTTAGTTAGTGACATAAGTATTTGTGCAGGTCTAGGAACCAGTGATCACAATATGGTTAAATTCAATATCTCATCAGAAATGAGGCCCAAAGATAACCTTATTATGGTTCCAAACTTCAGCCGGGCTGATTTTGATGGTATTAGAAATGACCTCGCACAGATAAAATGGAACGTTGAGTTGGCAGGTTTAGATGCATGTGAGGCCTGGAATGTTTTCAAAGCTAGATTAAGCCAAATTCAGAATCGGCATATACCCCTCAGGCACAAACGTAACAGAACCAAGGGCAAACCAGTTTGGCTTACCCCAGAAGTAAGGAGTGTTATACAAGCTAAAAGAAGTGCATTTGGCATTTTGAAGGGATCTTCACTAGATATAAATCAGAAGGCCTACCAGAATGCAAGAAATTCAGTTAAGAAAAAGGTCAGAGCAGCTAAAAGGGCAAAGGAACTTGATTTAGCTAGACATTGTAATGCAGATAGTAAGAAGTTCTTCAGTTTTTATAAGTTCAGTACAGTTTCCAAAAATATAGGTCCATTTAAGGTAGATTTAGATTTAGCTAGACATTGTAATGCAGATAGTAAGAAGTTCTTCAGTTTTTATAAGTTCAGTACAGTTTCCAAAAATATAGGTCCATTTAAGGTAGATGATGTGTTAGTTAGCAAGGACAGTGAAATGGTTGAAGTGCTTAATGATCAGTTTCAAACTGTCTTTACTATCGAGGACCAGAGTAGTATTGCAGCACTTCAGCCTGAGCTAGAGACAGAGGAGACTATAGGAGAGCTAGGTGGCATAAGTAGTGAACTTGTTCTAGAATATCTAAAGAAAGTAAGGCCTAACAAGGCAGAAGGACCTGATGAAATCCATGCTAGACTTTTAAGAGAATCTGAAAGGGAGTTGTCGGTTCCATTAGCCATAATATTTTCTAAATCACTCGCAGATAGTAAAATTCCACTTGATTGGAAAAGAGCAAATGTTGTTCCTATTCATAAAAAGGGAGATAGAAGTAAAGAGGAAAACTATAGACCGGTTAGTCTGACCTCATTAGTCTGCAAGGTGCTTGAATCAATCATCAAAGATAAGATTGTTGAATTCTTGGAGCAAAATGAACTCATCAAGGATACACAGCATGGCTTTAGGAAGGGCCGTTCTTGTTTAACTAATCTTCTGGAGTTTTTGGATGTTGCAACAGATAGCTTTGATCAGGGTAAACAGCTAGATGTAGCTTTTCTTGATTTCAGTAAAGCATTTGACAAAGTCCCCCATACAAGACTGGGGTTGCAACTTAAAATTCATGGGATCAGGGGCAAGATTCTGGATTGGATAGAAACGTGGCTTTCAGGACGCCAGCAAAGGGTTATATTGAATGGGTGCCAATCACAATGGAAGGAGGTTCTCAGTGGGGTTCCACAGGGCTCAGTCCCGGGCCCATTGCTTTTTATAATATTTGTGAATGCAATTGAGAACAGTATAGACAGCAAAGTCTTGAAATTTGCAGACGATCTAAAAGTTGTCAGGATTATTAGAGGAAAACATGACCAGGATGTTTTTCAATCAGATCTGGACAAGCTAGTTGAGTGGTCTGAAGCATGGCAGATGAAATTCAATTTGAGTAAATGTAAGATTATGCACGCTGGACGGGTTAGCAGTAAACATAGGTATGAAATGGGTGGGCAGAAAATGGAGCAGATTGAAAAGGAAAGAGATTTAGGTGTCGTGGTAAACAATAGACTATCAGCGTCAGACCAGGTTGTAGAAGCTAGGAAAAAGGCACTTAGAATGCTAGGGGCCATTAACAGAAATGTTTCCTACAAGAGTGAAAAGGTAATAACAAAACTGTATTGTGCATACGTTAGACCACATTTGGAGTATTGTGTACAAGCCTGGTCTCCAACATATGAGAAAGATTGCTGGTTGTTAGAAAGAGTTCAAAAAAGGGCAACAAAAATGGTTAATTGTCTTGGTAGTTTACCTTATGAAGATAGATTAAAGAAATTGGGTATGTTTTCACTTAGATATAGAAGGCTAAGAGGAGATCTAATTGAAGTCTTCAAATTTGTAAATAGTCAGCATTCTGGATATTTAAAGGGTATGTTTGAGTTCAATAGGGAAAATCGAGGTAGAGGTCATCAGCATAAACTCATTATGAAACAAAGTAGGACTAGGCTACGACAGTCATTTTTCAGTAGAAGGGTTGTAGGACATTGGAATATGCTACCAGGGGATGTCGCTGATGCAGTGACACTTGCTTCCTTCAAAATTAGATTAGATAAATACTTTACAGAGAAGGGATTAGTTCATAAATACTCGTGGGATTAGCCTTCTTTTATGCAGGTAGAGTAAGGTGATTTGAAGGGGCGAGACTGGTGGAGGGGTGGGGGGGGTGGGGGTGCAACCTCGGATGGGCCCAAGAGGCTCTTTGTTGCACTTTTCTTTTATGTCTTTATGTCTTTATTTGAGTTATTTAATGGCAAGCCGATTCACTGGTTCATATGTCAACTTCACTCAAACGAACTAAATTTGCGAGAGCTATTCACAAAGCTTGATGGTGTGACAACTGGTCCAAGGTCATTTAGTGGCCCCATAGGCAAAAAGCTGTCAGGACATATCGAACAGGAGCCAGTCGTGTCATTTCAGGCCATACCCGGCAATATTCCAGAGCTTGATCCAGACATTGTGAATGATTTGAGCACCGACCAGCATATTATGTATCGCCTGGCGGCAGGTATCATCGCCGGGAATGTTCCAAGTGATTTGGCGGCGCGAAAAATCGGCCCCTTAAATATGGCCAGATGGCTGACACTGGCAGCACGTATTTTACGTTTGTACGTCTCAACTGCCGAGCCTAGTGATAATCTGCGAACCCTTGCGACGTTCATCGTGGTCCACTATGTTCCTGTCTGGTTTGAAATCAAGTGCAACCCAAACTGCAAAAAAAGGTCGAAAAATGTATTTCGCAGCGTAGAACTGCTACGTGATCTGCCGCTTTCGGTCCAGAGCATTGTCCGTCCGGTAATCAAACGAAATGGTTACTGGGCGCACCCGGAAGCCATTCTGCTGGCCATGTTGGCTGATGCTGACGGAGCTGTTCGCCAGCAAGCAATATGTCGGATTGTCCAGTGCAGGGAGGAGGCGAGTGACGAGTTGCGGCCGTATCAACTGCCTGCGATCAACTTCGATGCTGAACATTACACGCAGCTCATAGACTGGTCACAAACACACATCACTGAGCCGCCGCTAACTGCGTCACTGAGCGAGCCAGAGCTATGTTCCGTGGGTGAAAAAATGCCGTCTTATCCAGTGCACACACAGGCAGTAGAGCGAGCAGTGCAGTTGGTGACGCAAGCTGCATCTGCAGTGGTAGGCCAAGACGCACGCCACGAGTACATATGCGCCCGACTGAAACACCGCAGAGACATGCCGGTGTTTGAATCCAAGCGGGATTTCCATTTTGAGTGATACAAGTACACGGTATGTATGTTTTGTATACGTATAGTCTTAGCAAAGTGTATGTGTTACAGCACAGGGGCTTCTCTTCGTTCAGAGAGCACTGACTGTATCATTGTATGATGTATGACAATGGTGTGACGCCATCTCGCTTCGAGTAATAATACAATTCAGTGTATGTATTGTCTTTTCGTGACTAGTGGTATCAGTTATGCTGCTTGGTAGGACGAGTATATTTAGTGGTGATGACAGCGGAACAGCTAAGCACTATTATCCAGTATTTCCTGATAATTGTGGCCACCCCCCGTTGGTTGGTAGGCTTCAGCAGCCGGAAATCAGCGCTCAGAGTAGAGTTGGCATATTTGCTCAAGAGATGGCGCTGCGAGCGGTAGACGTCAAATCTATGGATTCAACAATTATTTCCGGTCGCAGTTTACGTGACAAAGACACCAAACTTATACTTGCGGTCAATTAGCACACGAAAAATCACATAAAATTGTATTTAAAATTCAGTCATGGGTTTTTCATCTAAAAAAAAGAAAAAATGAGAGAAAAAATCCCAAAAGTACATGGATAAATCGACCGACGGGCACCTCTAAACTTTATTTTTAAAATCTGCAAAAAATCATGTAACCTTCTAATGGTGTAGCCCGTAGAAATTTCACTCTTCAATTGCAAAATATTTTGGTCGACCCGCCCTAGCGCGTGCCAGTTTGGTTTCGACTGAAGCGTGAGTGGACGTGAGAGTTGCGCTTCATTGTGAATCCGACCATCCGCGCAGCAGTGATGCTTTTGCGTAGCAAGGCAAAACATTTTTCCATCGGATCTCCTAGCGTCTTACCGGTAAATCATCTGCCTACGAACAAAGACGTTGTGAATTACGTAAGGCTGCTGGCTGGAGAAACAAAAAGTGAGCGGGCAACTGAATTAGTGAGCGAGCAAAAGTGAGCGGGCAACTGAATTACGTAAGGCTGCTGGCTGGAGAAACAAAAAGTGAGCGGGCAACTACTGCATGTTTGCGTAAAACAGTAGAAGAAGCGGTGATTGCAATATGGTCGAGTGAGGGTATACCCATAATCCAAGCGCATAACGTGGTTCGGAAGATCAAGCAAGCCTACGAAATATTTCGCCAATTGAATAAGACCCCCCCCCCAAAAAAAAACGGGACGCAAAAACGTAACACATTCTTTCAGAAGAGAAGCTTTTCAACAAGCTATTTGACATCGCCAGCTGCCGCTGCAAGGATCTGCGAAGCTGCAACTGCCCACTGTCGAGCCGCGTGCCGCCAGAAGAAAAAAACGGTCCATTGGTGTGTCTGCCAGTTACACTGGAATGAGCTCGTGCTCAGGTTAGTGTTTCGGGAGTTGGGCGGCAAAACCAGCGGACCCGGGTCATTCACGGGGCCGTTAGGCAAGGCGGCCAGCAGCTCCGTGCACCGGCTCTCTCCCGTTAAGTTCCGCCAGGTGAGCGGCCAGAGCTGGCGCTGCCGGACAGCGTCATCGCTGACCTCAGCAGCGACTAACTCCTGCTGTATCAGCTCACCAGGGCCTTGCAGACTGGCAATATCGTCAACAGAGAGCGTCAACAGGTGGCACCGGGGGGACGTGGGAGTATGTGTTTTGCCGCTTTAAACATCAGGTCGCTGAAACCAAAAATACTGTCGCTGCGGCACGACCTTAACTTTTTTGATTGTGATGTTTGCGTTCTCAGTGAAACTTGGTTAAAACCGGAAATCCCCTCACGATACGTCAACTTTCCTGGCTATACTCTAACACGCGCGGACCGACCTGATGGTAGAGGTTATGGAGGAGTTGCCGTTCTTTGTAGATCAGATTTTAAAGTTAGGAGGCTCCAGTCAGTGTGTGCATCTGATCAATGTAAGTTAGAAACTCTGGCTTTCGATGACCAATTTGCATGGGCGCCGTTTCAACGTGTGTGCATTGTACAGGCGCCCACGTCACAGCTCTGCTCAGATTTCTGTCGATTTAGACTGTCTCGAGATCCAAGTGCAGCGTGTTTTGCTCAGCTCAACCGATCCCGTTATCATCACTGGCGACATAAATTGTAATCTCCTAGGAACTGATGCCGATCCATGTAGAGTTAGGCGGTTTGGAATTTTTAGAAAACTTATCCCTGTTTCAACATGTTCGTACCCCCACTTTTAGGTCTGGGTCTCTGTTAGATGTTTTTTATCACGAGCGTAGCTGATTTTACAACTGATGTTCAAGTTCACCAGTTGATACAGCGACCACTCCTTTATTATTGCCCGTGTCAACATTCCTAAAGTACGTGTGAACCGAAGTTCATTTATTCCAGACGTCTTCATAGGATGAATGTCAAATATTTTCATATTTATCTATGTCGCACTGACTGGAGCCCAGTGTTCTCGCGCGCGGGAGTTGCCGATCAGTAGACTGCCTTCACCGATCTGTTTCTGCCTTTACTTGACTTTCATGCTCCTTCACAGCGCATCAAGCTGTACAAACCTTCGGCACCCCCTGTCTCGGACGCCACCTTGCGGCTGATGGCTCAGCGCCGCGGACTTCTTGCCCGAAGTGGTAGGACCCCAGCCTTTCTCGCTCTCGACAAGATGGCCAAATCTGCCATTATAAATGATGTGAGGTATGATATTGCCCGGCGGGTGACTGAGCAGGGTCCTACCACCATCTTTCGGAACATTCGCCAAATTATTGAAGGCAAGAAGTCCGCGCAGAGACCTGCGCCTGAGGCCACACCCGACGAGCTAAACGGGTACTTCGTCGGGGTGGGGCCTCGTGTCGCGGGTGAGGTTCGAGACAGGGGGAGCCCCTTCATCTGCTGCTGTTGGCCGCCAGGGACCGCTAGTGAGCCAGGGTGTGATGACGTCGCAAGCAAATGGTACCAGTTAAATATTTAACGCTAAGCCTAAATGTGTATTTATTTATTTCTTTATCAATAAATAAATATTTTGCAGTACTATGTGCTTGCGACGTCATAACACCCTGGCTCACCAGCGGTCCGTGGCGGCCAATTGCTGCAACAACTCCAGTTGATAGTGCTAGCCCCTCAGACCATCTTGAAGTCAAAGATGATCCACATTTCAGTCTGTCATAATATTACTGTCAGCTGACTACTCTTTTTCTATTAGGGACCCTCAAGAACACCATAAACTGGAGAGGTAAATTACTGAACTAAACTGAACTAATACCCTAAATTGAAACCCATTTCAAAGGCAATTGTGACGCACAAACACCAACACTTTTGTATTTTAAATGGACATATATAAAATAATAGCATACAGAAACGCTAGCGACACTAACATCAAACAAAACAATATCGCTCGAAACACCTAAAAGATCTCATTATTTAAATATAGACGCCTGTGTGGCATGCCAAACGAGAGAAGTGCATTAGGTAACGGTAACGGTTCACTTCATTTGAGGCTGAATTTCACATTTCTTGCTGTATTTTTTGGTATATTTGTATCACCCACGATACTTACCAAGCTCAGCTATCTCCTGGCTTGTTTCTTCAATCGGTAAACTTGCTTTTCTTGCGAACACAGACTGTTTTAAGCGGAGACGTTTCCTATCTCAACGACGTGGTATACGCAACATGGTCACTACAAATAAAGGCGTTCAGATTGCTCATAGTCAAAACACTTATGCAAACTCTCACCAGATGGCTGCTGGTGGTAACGCAAATGTGGGGGCAGCCTATCCCACAGTACTTATATCAATACTTATACCGGCCTATCCGTTCTATGATCCGTACTTTAACACTGACAACGGCTCGACGCCCCGCTCACACTGGCGCGCGGCCGCAGTTATTTGAAAAATATTGACATGCTCATGCGCGCACCGACTGCATCGACACCTCAGCCGGGTGTAAGTAGGAGGTAAGATGAACACATGAGCTGGTGGTGAACAGACTCACGCCGCAGGTGCTGCAACTACGGGATAGACACACCAGCTAGGTGTAGGTTGGTGGTGTAGATGAACACCTCAGCTGGCGGCAAGCAGACACACGCCGCAGGTGTTGCAACTACACACCAGTCGGGTGTAGGTTGGTTGTGTAGATGGACACCTCAGCTGGCGGCGAGAAGACACACGACGCGGGTGTATTTGACATCAACACGGCGGGCAGGTGTCCGTGAACACCTGAGCTGTGGGTATCGAACACACGATGCGGTGGTGGTCGTCACTGACACACCACACAGGTGTCTGACATGGGTGTAGATAGCGAAGCATCATTAATGACACCCCATGCGTGAGTAAATTTACAAATTAACCCTGTGGCAGGAGTTGACACCCGGGTCGTGTGTATCGATTTTGTGAGTGCACGGGCTAGGAGTATCAACATCCGGCGCGGGTGTTTATTTTTTGTGAGTGCATGATCTAACACCAGCACAGAAAATTGATATTTGTCTACCCAGCTTCAGTAGAAACTTAAAAGCTAAGCTTGTGATAAGTATCTTTTGGTCAAAAAGTTAGCATTCTCACCACATTGGTTGGGGCCAACTTGCTAACCTTGCTTGAAGTACTGTACCTCACCAGCTTTTCAAAGTTGTTAGCTGTAAAGTGCATCTCCAATCAGGGGCGTCGCTACCGGGGGTCCGGGTGCCCCGGCCCCCCCCCACTTTTGAGCGGACGCCGAAGGCGCCCCCCTCAAAAAGTGGGTCTGTTCTGGGTTTTGAGAGGGCGCCGGAGGAGCCCCTTTAAAAAAAACAAATCACACAAAATAAAACCAAGGAAAAACTAAAAAAGCTACCAAAAATGCCCCGCCAGTATGTGTGCGCCCCTATGACAGTGAGGCTCAAGCCAGTGGCGTACCGAGTATACGGTCATTCAGGGCATGACCTGGTCCTTCGGACCCGAGGCGCCCATGCAAAGCTGGCGATCAGTGACGGCGCCCCTCCGGCTAGTGACGGCGCCCCTCCGACCAGTGACGGCGCCCCCTCCAGCCAGTGAAGGCGCCCCTCCGGCCAGTGACGGCGCCCCTCCAGCGGGTGACGGCGCCCCTCCGGATAGTGACGGCGCCCCTCCGGCGAGTGACGGCGCCCCTCCGGCGAGTGACGGCGCCCCTCTTCCGGGGAGGGTGGCATGATGCCTTCCAATGACGGCATGATGCCTTTCGAGGGCGGCAAGATGTTTTGCGAGGGCGGGTGGAGTTTCCTGTTTAATGATGGGGCCCCAGCAACTTCCCGCTTTGTCCCACCAACTTTTGTCAGATTTGAACGGTCCCTGTCGTTAAAATGATAATTTTCACTTCAAACATGCAAAACAACCAGGCGATGTGATAGTTTGCCCCACTAACTTTTATCTGAAAAGATCCACCCATACTTCCGAGGGCGACGAGATACCTTCCGAGGGCGGCATAATGCGTTGTGAGTCGTGACTGAGCAGTCGGCGCCCCTGCATGCCTCGCAGGGGAGGGGGGGGGGGGGGGGGGGGGGGGGGGGGGGGGGGCTGCGAGTGCATGTGTCGCCTGTCGAGTCGTGAGTGCCGGCGGCACCCCATTGGATCGAAAATGAGGCCCCTTTTGGACTGGAGATGACGACCCCAACACCCGTATCCTCCCCTTCCCGAAATATGTTTTCTGGTTGTGCGCCTGGGCCGATCCCTTTTATTATAATTCACCACTGTACCCGTCATGATGCACCGAAGCGATGGGTACCATTTGAATGTCTGTACGATTTACCGTTTGCAAGTTATTGGCTGATATTTCCTTTCCTTCCTTGATAAACTTTCCTTTTTTTCTCTTCATTGTGAAATCTGTTTACGGCAGCGCAGTTGCTATAGCACTACTTCCCAAATGTTGTCTTTTGGTTTTGTTTTGTGCCTGACAAAACAACATTATTTCTCTCTTTTGTTTTAAGCTTACATTGCTAAGAATACAACTTAAAAAAGGCTTAAAACTATACATCATGGGAAACAGGTAGCGATATCTAACGGAGAACTTTGCAACAAAATTACATGATAAGGTGAACTTCCAACGGGTAAGTTGTAAAACATCGCGCCACAAACGTCGCACTGTATACAGCTGATAGCAATCCCACCGGTATGCTTCCGACGCCTATGGGATTTTAACATGGGCAGGCAGTCACAACGCCGAGATATTGCCCAGGGGTGGTAAAAACGCTTCAAGTGGCGCCCACCTAACCTGGTATTGGAAAATTCGGACCCAGGTATAAGTACCGCGGCATGAAGTGTCATTTACTGGCTCGACATCGTGACTTTTGCTCACAGTGCGGTGACACAGAACAATGGTTTTAGGAAAGAAT
>JAXIVJ010008909.1:0-53412 GCA_036785665.1 Chirona hameri | reverse complement strand
AGAGAGAGAGAGAGAGAGAGAGAGAGAGAGAGAGAGAGAGAGAGAGAGAGAGAGAGAGAGAGAGAGAGAGAGAGAGAGAGAGAGAGAGAGAGAGAGAGAGAGAGAGAGAGAGAGAGAGCGAGAGCGAGAGCGAGAGGGAGCGAGAGCGAGAGCGAGAGCGAGAGCGAGAGGCGAGAGCGAGAGAGCGAGAGAGCGAGAGAGCGAGAGAGCGGAGAGCGGGAGAGCGGAGAGCGGGAGAGCGGGAGAGCGGGAGAGCGGGAGAGCGGGAGAGCGGGAGAGCGGGAGAGCGGAGAGAGCGGGAGAGCGGGAGAGCGGGAGAGCGGGAGAGCGGGAGAGCGCGGAGAGCGGGAGAGCGGGAGAGCGGGAGAGCGGGAGAGCGGGAGAGCGGGAGAGCGGGAGAGCGGGAGAGCGGGAGAGCGGGAGAGCGGGAGAGCGGGAGAGCGGGGAGAGAGCGGGAGAGCGGGAGAGCGGGAGAGCGGGAGAGCGGGAGAGCGGGAGAGCGGGAGAGCGGGAGAGCGGGAGAGCGGGAGAGCGGGAGAGCGGGAGAGCGGGAGAGCGGGAGAGCGGGAGAGCGGGAGAGCGGGAGAGCGGGAGAGCGGGAGAGCGGGAGAGCGGGAGAGCGGGAGAGCGGGAGAGCGGGAGAGCGGTGAGAGCGGGAGAGCGGGAGAGCGGGAGAGCGGGAGGAGCGGGGAGAGCGGGAGAGCGGGAGAGCGGGAGAGCGGGAGAGCGGGAGAGCGGGAGAGCGGGAGAGCGGGAGAGCGGGAGAGCGGGAGAGCGGAGAGCGGGAGAGCGGGAGAGCGGGAGAGCGGGAGAGCGGAGAGCGGAGAGCGGGAGAGCGGGAGAGCGGGAGAGCGGGAGAGCGGGAGAGCGGGAGAGCGGGAGAGCGGAGAGCGGGAGAGCGGGAGAGCGGGAGAGCGGGAGAGCGGGAGAGCGGGGAGAGCGGGAGAGCGGGAGAGCGGGAGAGCGGGAGAGCGGGAGAGCGGGAGAGCGGGAGAGCGGGAGAGCGGGAGAGCGGGAGAGCGGGAGAGCGGGAGAGCGGGAGAGCGGGAGAGCGGGAGAGCGGGAGAGAGCGGGAGAGCGGGAGAGCGGGAGAGCGGGAGAGCGGGAGAGCGGAGAGCGGGAGAGCGGGAGAGCGGGAGAGCGGGAGAGCGGGAGAGCGGGAGAGCGGGAGAGCGGGAGAGCGGGAGAGCGGGAGAGCGGGAGAGCGGGAGAGCGGGAGAGCGGGAGAGCGGGAGAGCGGGAGAGCGGGAGAGCGGGGAGAGCGGGAGAGCGGGAGAGCGGGAGAGCGGGAGAGCGGGAGAGCGGGAGAGCGGGAGAGCGGGAGAGCGGGAGAGCGGGAGAGCGGGAGAGCGGAGAGCGGAGAGCGGGAGAGCGGGAGAGCGGGAGAGCGGGAGAGCGGGAGAGCGGGAGAGCGGGAGAGCGGGAGAGCGGGAGAGCGGGAGAGCGGGAGAGCGGGAGAGCGGGAGAGCGGGAGAGCGGGAGAGCGGGAGAGCGGGAGAGCGGGAGAGCGGGAGAGCGGAGAGCGGGAGAGCGGGAGAGCGGGAGAGCGGGAGAGCGGGAGAGCGGGAGAGCGGGAGAGCGGGAGAGCGGGAGAGCGGGAGAGCGGGAGAGCGGGAGAGCGGGAGAGCGGGAGAGCGGGAGAGCGGGAGAGCGGGAGAGCGGGAGAGCGGGAGAGCGGGAGAGCGGGAGAGCGGGAGAGCGGGAGAGCGGGAGAGCGGGAGAGCGGGAGAGCGGGAGAGCGGGAGAGCGGGAGAGCGGGAGAGCGGGAGAGCGGGAGAGCGGGAGAGCGGGAGAGCGGGAGAGCGGGAGAGCGGGAGAGCGGGAGAGCGGGAGAGCGGGAGAGCGGGAGAGCGGGAGAGCGGGAGAGCGGGGAGAGCGGGAGAGCGGGAGAGCGGGAGAGCGGGAGAGCGGGAGAGCGGGAGAGCGGGAGAGCGGGAGAGCGGGAGAGCGGGAGAGCGGGAGAGCGGGAGAGCGGGAGAGCGGGAGAGCGGGAGAGCGGGAGAGCGGGAGAGCGGGAGAGCGGGAGAGCGGGAGAGCGGGAGAGCGGGAGAGCGGGAGAGCGGGAGAGCGGGAGAGCGGGAGAGCGGAGAGCGGGAGAGCGGGGAGAGCGGGAGAGCGGGAGAGCGGGAGAGCGCGGGAGAGCGGGAGAGCGGGAGAGCGGGAGAGCGGGAGAGCGGGAGAGGCGGGAGAGCGGGAGAGCGGGAGAGAGCGGGAGAGCGGGAGAGCGAGCGGAGGGAGGGGGAGAGCGACTGTCGCGACTGTCGGGACAGCGAGAGCGAGAGCGAGATACGGAGCTGACGAGGCAGAACATGGCCTGTCCTGATATGGTGTTCACGGCGCCGGTTCTGATATGGTGTTCACACCTGCAGATCCAGCGATCTACATATTATAAATCTCTGATGCCTCCAGAAACAATAATGCCGAGCGTAACTGCCATTACGTGTCATCAAAGCTTGCTCCGGTGAAGTTAATCTCGGATTTCTGACATGCAGCAGTGCGGAATCATACCCTGAGGGATGCGATCGCAGCTCAGAAACTCCATACCGTATCGATTTGACATTTGCGAGCATGTGTAAAGAAGCCGTAAAGCCATATATGCTCAACTTCAGCTCGTCGTGACACGCATGACTGGGTCACGACATATGCGTCGCACGGACGGGACTGGGTCGGCTGAGTCGGCTGAGTCGGCTGGTGCTGCGCTGGCGGCTGGCGCTGGGCAGCTGGGCAGCTGGGCAGTTACAGACGGCCTGCGCTGCGCTGGCGGCTGGCGCTGGGCAGCTGGGCAGTTACAGACGGCCTGCGTTGGCAGACGGCTGGCGCTGGGCAGCTGGGCAGTTACAGACGGCCTGCGCTGCGCTGGTGGCTGGCGTGGGCAGCTGGGCAGTTACAGACGGCCTGCGCTGCGCTGGCGGCTGGCGCTGGGCAGCTGGGCAGTTACAGACGGTCTGTGTTGGCAGACGGTCTGTCGTTGGGCAGGCTGGGCAGTTACAGACGGCCTGCATTGGCAGACGGCCTGTCGGTGACCAGCTCGGGCAGTTACAGACGGCCTGTGTTGAGCAGACGGTCTGTCGTTGGGCAGCTGGGCAGTTACAGACGGCCTGCGCTGGCGGCTGACGCTGGGCAGCTGGGCAGTTACAGACGGCCTGCGCTGGCTGACGGCCTGTCGGTGGGCAGCTGGGCAGTTACAGACGGCCTGCGTTGGCAGACGGCCTGTCGCTGGGCAGCTGGGCAGTTACAGACGGCCTGCGTTGGCAGACGGCCTGACTGCTGGGCAGCTGGGCAGTTACAGACGGCCTGCGTTGGCAGACGGCCTGTCGGTGACCAGCGGAGACCGCCGCGTGGGGGCCAGGTGTCACGGCCTGATGGGAGTGACCTTTAGCCAGCCGGACACCAATTATAGTGATTAGTGTGACACCAGGCGTGGGGCGTCTGCTCCGGTTGAGTGCCTCCGTTTCATCTCACTAACTAATCATTTCTCTACTCAGGAACCATCCCGAGTTCCATTTTCACCACAAACATACAAGAAACTTTGTATTTGGTTAGAAACATCTGCAGTTATATTACCTTGTTGTGACACTTGGCGCCTGTTCGGTGTTGCTGTCGCCGCGGCTGCGGGGTGCTGAAGCTGACTCAGTCGTGGAAGACGATGCAGGTCTGGTACACCCAGTGATAGACTAGTGCGCATGACCTGGACTTTAGGGTAATGCAAAATAGCTGCCATGGGATAACACTGAATGGAAGGGGCTTGGGTCTTATAACTGCAGTTGCTGACGCCTTTGTTTCTGGCTTAGACGTCAACTCGCGTGCGTCACATGTTTCTTGCGAATCGGCGTGTAGATTCGGTCATGTCTATCGTTAAGCTATTTTCAATGAACTGCCGTGGCCTTGGGCAATTCAAGAAGAGAAAAGATGTGTTAAACTATCTGAGAAGTTCTGATGCTGATATCATTATGCTGCAGGATATTCATTGCAATAGCCAGAAATTGAAGTCATTCAGAAATTGCTGGGAAAGAGACCTGTTTATTTCTCCGGGGACTAACAATTCTAGAGGAGTCGCAATCTTGCCTAATCAAAGAGTACAGCTTGATATTTTTAGGGTAAAGCATGACGATATTGGAAACGTTATTTTTATTAAAGCGGTGATTAACACAACTTTTGAGGTCGTGCTTATTTCAGTCTATGGGCCAAATGAGGATAATCCTACTCTTTATAAGGAGTTGTCAAAGATGATAAATTAAATGACAGAATGTGATGACCTCTACCAGTTATAATGTGCGGTGATTTAAATATTGCCCTAAATCAACAGCTTGATACCTTCAACTATGACAGAGAGAATAATGTAGGAGCAAGAGGCGAATTAAAACAGTTAATGGAAATACGCGAGCTTAAGGACTCTTTTAGAGAACTGAATCAAGATAGGAAAATATATACGTGAAAAAATAGTCAAAATGTGAAACAAGCTCGTTTAGATTATGTCTTAGTGTCTTCAAATATTTTCGGTAATGTTCAGAGAGCTGATATCGTGTCCGGATACCGCACCGATCACTCAGCGGTGCGTATCGATGTCGTCATAAATCAGCATAGTAGAGGGAAGGGTTGGTTTAAATTCAATGTATCTCTGCTGAAAGATGAAGAGTATTTATCACTTATGAGAGAAACGGTGTACGACACACTGGAGCTTTACTCTCTTCCTGTATATACGCGGGAGTTTCTTATGGAAGACCTTGGACAGACAGCTCAGTTCAATGTTTCACACTTCTTGTTATGGGAAGCCTTGATATTGAATTTACGGATGCATACAATTTCGTACTCAATTAGCCAACGTAAACATACATTGACATTCGAGAGGAACTTAGCTAGGGATATACAACAATTAGAAGCGCAGGTCGACCAGAATCCACAGAACATGGTAAAACAGCAATTTCTGAAGGACAAAAGAAGAAGAGTTTGAAGGGTATCGCGCCGAGAAAATCGAAGTTAGTATAATTCGCTCAAGATGTTTGTGGTATGAGAAAGGAGAACGAAGCAATACATATTTTCTTGGCTTGGGGAAACGTAACTATATGAGTAGATTAATTGCATTATTAAGGGTAGACGAGAGAATGATTTACTCGCAAAAGGAGATCATGCAGTGTTTTGTCGAGCATTATCGGGACGTCTTTTCTCAAAGTAATGAAATTGACAGCAATACAGAGACTTACCTCAAGGCAAGCGACCTGAAACAGCTGTCCGAACAGGAACACACCAAACTAGAGCGCCCGATATAAATGGCAGAGTTAGAGCAAAGTTTGAATGCAATGAAGGGTAACAAGTCTCCTGGAAGCTCTGGCTTTCAGCCGGAGTTTTATAAGATGCTGTGGACATACATCAAGCATTGTTTTTTTTATAGAATGTGTCAAGAAAGTCTAAGTCAACAAACACTTCCACAAACGTTGCATGAAGGTGTTTTGATACTGATACCAAAGGCCGGTAAACCTAGAGACGTTATAAAAGGCTACAGGCCAATAACCCTGCTTAACACTGGTTATAAGATAATATCGGCAGCAATAGCACAACGTCTAAAAGGAGTATTGCCTTCGATTATAGGACCGGAGCAAACAGGCTTTGTACCAGGCAGGTTCATAGGGAGTGCAACAAGGCTTGCATACGATGTTATTCACAGCGTGAACGAGACAGGATCGGAAGGGTTATTTGTGTCCGTGAACATGGATAACGCTTTTAATGCAATTGAATGGAGGGCGTCTCTTTTAGCTAGAGGTTTTCCCCAGAATATCGTAGACTGGTTTAACACCTTATATAATTAATCTTTCTCCCGTCTGACGTATAACGGTCATATTTCGGAACCAATACGTCTAAGTAGATCTGCACGTCAGGGCGATCCAATTAGTGGTTACCTTTTCATTATTGCACTAGAATACTTGTTGGATAAAATTAGAACCAATCAAAATATCAAAGGCATCAAAATAGGTACAAATGAAGTCAAACTGTCGGCATATGCCGACGATGTACTGTGCCTGTTCGACGGTAGTCGAAATTCAACACGCCAGCTGTTCGCGGAGCTCGGCACCCTTGCTAAATTCTCAAGTTTAAAACCAAACATTGGAAAACGACAGCGATGAGGATTGGTGTTGAAGACTCGAGACGGCAGACATGGGAAGATGTATGCATACTTTTGACAATGAAGGATAACGTTAAGATTTTGGGCATAATATTTAGCAATAGACTTGCTGACATTACGATGCTCAACTACGAGACAAAAATAGATGGAATAGAAAGATTGCTCAGTCAATGGAAGAGGCGACAGCTAACTATCACAGGGAAAATTTATGTGCTTAAATCACTGGTGCTGTCAAAACTAACACATATCCTCACTACACTGCCTCAGCCAAAGGAAGAGATGATTTCCCGGTTAGAAACCATGATGCAAAGATTTGTTTGGAACGGGAAGCGAAACAAAATAAGAAAAGAAGTTTTGACATTACCATATGCGTTAGGTGGTCAGTGTATGACAGACTTGAGGTCTTCCATCACCGCACAGAAAATAACGTGGGTGAAGAGGGCTCTCATCACGACCCACCCCTGGGAAGTTATTGCCAGGCATGTACTATCTGTTGGGAGACTAATTTCGTTTGGGATAAAGGCAGTAATTTCATGAAGTATCTTAGTAATAAAATAAGTAATATATTTTAGAAGAAAGTTACCTACAGCTGGGGTACTTTCGTTAGCACATTTAAGTTAGAAGACCTGACTATGGGTAGTATCTCTTTGTGGAAATCCGACTATACGAAATACAAAACTGATGAGATCGGCCAGTGGGTGCACAGAGGGCTTTTGCACTTCAATGATTTACGAGCATCCTCCGGTGATATAATGACTTTTGCTGAAGCGAAACATGTATATAACCTGCCTGGGACATTCCTGGATTATGCCGGCCTTTTAAATAGTTTACCTGGAGCATACGTAATGTCCAACGACAAAATTGAGGCGCCAATAATTGCAGAACAAATCAGATATCTTCTGGGAGGAAAGAAAGGCACGAAACATATTTATAATCGCTTAACGCAGTGCAGAAATACTATTAAAGGGAAATAATGACCTCTTCCCACAAAAATGGAGTTAGCACTTGAAGTCGCCAGACGAGACCAAAATATATTGTAAATTCATCACATTTTGCATGAAAACTTTCCTACCGAAAGATGTTTCAAGTTAAAGTTGATAAGCGTTCCACACTTTTAACGATCGGTACTTGCAAGTACTTTTGGTCCTCATCAAACTGCGGGCTTTTCCCGTAATGTTTTTTACGCAATGGAGTGGAAAATATATTGTGCGTTCTGCTTGTTGTGATTATATGCCCGGCGATCTTCTAAAACTAACAGCGATTGGAAAAAGTGGCAATAAAATCGGAAGCTCATCGATGCACATCAACGGCGGCATAGTTAGTGGTTGCGACCCTCAATTTGTGAAAATCGATTCATTTGTTTTCAACATTAGGAGTATTGTATAATTTGTCTGAGGCTGTATATAACACTATACTTTATATTATCATGAAAAATAATAATTTTTCCCCAAAAAACTAACAAACAATAACACAAAACTGGTAATTAAATCGGAAGCTCATCGATGCACATCGACGGCGACCTATTTAGCGTCGGCGATTTGTTTACAAAATTCATTGTCATGCTTCTCGGCGCACTTAACCATTGTGGCGAGTTGTTCCTGATTAGTATACCCAAGTCCCGTAGCAGGCTTTGTTAATGACGTCACTGGTGCCATTCTTGTGTAGCATTGCAAAATATATCTGATTTTGAGTTGAAAGCTAATTAAAGTCTTATTCAAATGATTGTTTTTAAGTTTGAATTTCTTGTTAATCATTATTAAAGGTATTTGATCACTGTATTTCATAGTAGTTGACACTTCAGAAACTTATGACGTAATAATATTGTATCCAATATGCATTTCCCTCGCCTTTTGCTATTGTGGCGCAGTGCCGAGTGCTTTGCGAATACTTGCTTGCCTGGGGTTCAATTAATTCCGCCCTTATTTTATTCGAGTTGGTATAGTTTGCATGTTGTTGTTATTCATGACTTATACTGATAGTCAGTCATGTATCACGGATGCTTCACGGATTGCTTCACGGATCAGTTTGATCGGAAACGTCACAGAGCCTCCAAAAATGCCGCACTCGATGTAAACAATGGTAGGGAAGGACGAATTTGTCAATGACCTTCATTAAGTACACAAGGTACTTGTTTTGTATTTTTTCCAAACTTACGACTTTGAATTTGGGAATAATTTGATTTAATTCTTAAATTTAAATAAAATAATTTTAAAACCATAACGGTAGCCTAAGCAATTGTTGCTAACAAAATCAGAAGGTCATTATTTCCCTTTAAACATTGGGAGAACAATTGGATTGAACAGTATGGTGAAATAAATTGGCCAGAAACATATCAAGCAGTCTGCTTCGCAACTAGCTCCTCCTACTACTGGGCATTGCACTACAAAATTATTACGTTTACAGCGGTAACAAATAAGCTGATTTATACAATGGGAGTGAGAGAGATTGATTGCTGTGACAGATGTAAAAAGAGCCCAGAAACGCTACGTCACAGATTTTGGTCGTGCACGATTGTAAAAAGATTTTGGAGTTTAGTTGAAGATTGGTTAAACAGCCATACATGCGTACAGCCAAGAGCGGTTTTGGAAGAAAAACACGTAATGTTAGGATTCCATGATAGGGGGCGGTTTTGGAGACATGCAATTATTGTGGGAAAATCAATAATCCAGCAGCAGGCGGATTTAAGTGTTACACAATTCTCAGCTCGAATCAGTCAAGATTTTCAGACTGAGAAACTTGCAGCATTTATGAATAGGTCATTGCTAGTATTCATAAAGAAGTGGGAACCACTAAAGCAGTTCCTAAACTTGAATCCGCAAGGCCATGGCAGTAGATAGGGGAGAGGCAGTAGATAGGTACTAGATATTAGATAGGGAAAGAGAGAGGCGCAGAGGCTGTCCAGGGCAGTTGTCGCATCGGAGATGTGCTATGTTACGAGATGTTTCGGGATGTTAATGTTCATGTGGTGGCACGAACGGTGTATGTGTACAATACATAATGGAAACAAAATCACCATTTCTCTACTCAGGAACTATCCGAGTTCCATTTTCACCACAACATACAAAAAACTTGTATTTGGTTAGAAACATCTGCATTATATTACCTTGTTGTGACACTTGACGCCTGTTCGGTGTTGCTGTCGCCGCAGCTGCGGGTGCTGAAGCTGGCTCAGTCGTGGACGACGATGCGGGTGCTGCTGAGCATCATCATCTCGTCGCTGGGCGCGCTCGGCAACCTCACGTTTGTGCTGGTCATTGTCATCTACATCTTCGCCGTGATCGGGATGCAGCTCTTCTCCACCAGCTACACGGCCGACATCTTCGAGCCCGATCCGGTGCCCCGGTGAGCGGCGTATATCCAGTGATTCAGCTGATCAGGGGACTGGCAGGTGACCGGGTGAGAAGCAAAAAAGGTAACATAGGTGCCCAAGAGATACCTCCAATCTTCATAATTGAAACTTGGTTATAGCGACACTCAGTCATACAGATTTTGCATGTTCGGTGGTGATACCATCTGTCATCGCCGGGCTCCAACTTGTTTTGTGCCGTGTCGTCGGTGGCTTTTTGTGCGTCTACCACATCATGAATAATGCATTTGTCACTGCGTTCTTTATACCCATACATATTGATTATACCCATACATATTGATTATACCCATACATATTGATTATACCCCTACATATTGATTATACCCCTACATATTGATTATACCCATACATATTGATTATACCCATACATATTGATTATACCCATACATATTGATTATACCCCTACATATTGATTATACCCCTACATATTGATTATACCCAAACATATTGATTATACCCATACATATTGATTATACCCATACATATTGAGTATACCCATACATATTGATTATACCCATACATATTGATTATACCCATACATATTGATTATACCCATACATATTGATTATACCCATACATATTGATTATACCCATACATATTGATTATACCCATACATATTGATTATACCCATACATATTGATTATACCCATACATATTGATTATACCCATACATATTTATTATACCCATACATATTGATTATGCCCATACATATTAATTATACCCATACATATTGATTATACCCATACATATTAATTATACCCATACATATTGATTATACCCATACATATTGATTATACCCATACATATTGATTATACCCATACATATTGAGTATACCCATACATATTGAGTATACCCATACATATTGATTATACCCATACATATTGATTATACCCATACATATTGATTATACCCATACATATTGATTATACCCATACATATTGATTATACCCATACATATTGATTATACCCATACATATTGATTATACCCCTACATATTGATTATACCCATACATATTGATTAATGCATACCGTCCTTTGTTCTCGTGTCATGGCTGTTGTCACTGCGTTCTTTATACCCATACATATTGATTATACCCATACATATTGATTATGCCCATACATATTGATTAATGCATACCGTCCTTTGTTCTCATGTCATGGCTGTTGTCGCAAAGAAAAACTGGACCGTGTTTTAATCAATGCATGGTATGTGTTCGTTTCAGGTGGAACTTTAACGACTTTTTCCACTCATTTATGATGATATTTCGCATCCTGTGCGGAGAATGGATCGAGCCACTCTGGGATTGCATGAGGGCCAAGCGCGAAGAGGTAAGTCGCAGCCAGATGATATGACTCCCAGAGGATGTGTGCTTGAACCATGGACAGGCAGCCCAGGGGGAGCAAATGAGCCAACTCAGGAGATGGGAGCCGTAGTGAACTAGTGATTGCATTATGTGGGATTCACTAGTATTGGTTGTGAACAGTTTGTGTCACCCTTCTTTTCATGCTCAAGTATTAACCCGCGCGGCGCTGGGGGGGGGGGGTAATTTTACCCCCTCCCGGATTTTCTCCATAACTTGACAACTATGACAGATATCAAAGTGAAACTTACGGTAGCTTATGGTGCATCAATTCTCCGTCTTTTGCCATTTTTTTTTTAATTCGTGAACTTTTTTGGCAGATAATGACGTTTTAGTGACGTCATGCCATGTCATTTTTGGTGAAAAAGCGTTAAATGTTTGAAAAATCGTAGAAAATAGCGTGTTACTGCAAATTGCAAATACAAGGCGTCAAAAGAAGGGAAATAACATTGTCTTTGACATGGCTATCTCAGATTTTCAAAATTTTGGGTTTTTGACCCCCAAAATTGCAAAAAAAACTTATTTTTGGGGAAGAATTTCCACAAAAGTTTTTTGTTTGAAGATTTTCAAAAAAAAACTGAAGATTTATTAGAGAACTGAGTATGAACGATATTCAAACCAAATTTCAAAGCAATTTCTTTATTTTTGACTGACTTATGGCTCTCTAAGAACAAGTAACTCATGACGTCAATTTTAAAAATTGCGTTTTTTGGCTTTTACTGACCAGATACAGACAAATAAATGCCACCACTGTATTTCGAAGACAAAACTAGTCTAGAAACATGCAATGTTTATTTACATTAATCAATTTCAAATTTTGACCTTATTGTGACCTGACCTTGACCTGAGGACGATTATATGGTGTCAGGCTGTGAAAATGGCTGCTTCTATCGAATTATACGTGTAAAATACCCCATACAACATGTGTCGCATGGCTTTCGTAGACCTGTGACCTTGTGTGACCTGATATTGACCTTGATCTTTGCTTACAATTTCACTTTTACTTCTGCGGGAAATGCATTATACACTCTGGAGCACTTTGTGAGATAATAGTTGCAATATAAGGCTTTGGATCGAAAGTATAGCCCAAAAACTAAAATACTTACATTTTACATTTGACCTGACCGTGACCTGACATGTGACCTTATTTTAATAATTTCGAGTATGCATTCGATTCTTCTCGTTGAGAGCTTGCGATCGCCGCATTGCGCGTCTCGCTGCGGTTATTGGTTCGGAAGATACGAGGGGCGGTAAAATTTGCCCCCCCCCCCAGCGCCGCGCGTTCGGCTGGAGACCCCAGCGCCGCGCGGGTTAAGTTGCCATAATTTTAGCGAAGTTCCCTCTTATTTAACCTATATATACATCGTGGAACATGATTTGTCGTATATATCTGCTTGGAATAAGGGTAACAAAGTACTAGTCGTAACAAAGCGCTGCTAATTATTTTGTGTCGTTTCAGTCTGAGATGTGCCTTGCGGTCTTCCTGCCGGCGCTGGTGATGGGCAACTTCCTCGTCCTGAACCTGTTTCTGGCTCTGCTGCTCAACAGCTTCAACTGCGAGGAGCTGCGCTCGAGGAAAGAGGTGGGCAGGGACCAATCCGTTCCACGTGCTGAACTTAGCAGAGTGTTCTCCGTGGCGACATGGAACCACTTGAATTAGCCCAACACTGGACGTTAAAACTTCTGAGGCATTGTGGGAAGAGTTGCCGAAAGGTTGTTTCAAGTTTCGGTTGTACCAATGACTTGTGTGATTCTGCTTGTACACATTCTTAGACTGCAGTTCAAGACGCTCCTGAATTTATGTCAACTCTATCCTTTACTTACCACTCACCAGCTAATTCCAAGCTGCAAATATAATCCTGGGGGGGGGGGGGGGTATTTAATACCATAATTGAGTTCCTCGACGAAAGCTTTGTAAAGATTGCGTATTCCTGTCTATGAAATAATGCTACATTAACATCATTAGCAGGTGTATGATGGAAATAATGATAATAGTGCTACTTGTAATAGTGGTACGCTGTTATTGTACTCAGTTATTATTTATATTTTACAATTTTATTTTGTGTTTTTCAAGTGTTGTTAGACAACGTCTAATGCCATGAAATGCTTCTAAGTAATATCATAGGCAGGGATTTGTTTTTGTACGAATTTGGTCGGTCCCACGTAAATACTAAAGTTATAGTTTCATTTATTTTTCCATAGTAATAATTTATCTAGCCTTATGAAAGCGCTGAACTATTTTTCACGCCAAAAGCACAGGAGAGATCTTGTTTTACTTTGTGTGATGTTGATGATGTTGTATTAACCCTCGCCCTACGGGGGGCGAGGGTTAATACAACATAATCAGACTGTTGTACGGGGGGACTCTTACGGGGGGCGAGGGTTATTACAACATCATCAGACTGCTGTACGGGGGGGACTCTTACGGGGGGCGAGGGATAATACAACATCATCAGACTGTTGTACGGGGGGACTCTTACGGGGGGCGAGGGTTAATACAACATCATCAGACTGTTGTACGGGGGGACTCTTACGGGGGGCGAGGGTTAATACAACATCATCAGACTGTTGTACGGGGGGACTCTTACGAGGGGCGAGGGTTAATACAACATCATCAGACTGTTGTACGGGGGGACTCTTACGGGGGGCGAGGGTTAATACAACATCATCAGACTGTTGTACGGGGGGGGACTCTTACGGGGGGCGAGGGTTAATACAACATCATCAGACTGTTGTACGGGGGGACTCTTACGGGGGGCGAGGGTTAATACAACATCATCAGACTGTTGTACGGGGGGAGACTCTTACGAGGGGCGAGGGTTAATACAACATCATCAGACTGTTGTACGGGGGGACTCTTACGGGGGGCGAGGGTTAATACAACATCATCAGACTGTTGTACGGGGGGACTCTTACGGGGGGCGAGGGTTAATACAACATCATCAGACTGTTGTACGGGGGGACTCTTACGGGGGGCGAGGGTTAATACAACATCATCAGACTGTTGTACGGGGGGACTCTTACGGGGGGCGAGGGTTAATACAACATCATCAGACTGTTGTACGGGGGACTCTTACGGGGGGCGAGGGTTAATACAACATCATCAGACTGTTGTACGGGGGGGGACTCTTGCGGGGGGCGAGGGTTAATACAACATCATCAGACTGTTGTACGGGGGGACTCTTACGGGGGGCGAGGGTTAATACAACATCATCAGACTGTTGTACGGGGGGACTCTTACGGGGGGCGAGGGTTAATACAACATCATCAGACTGTAGTACGGGGGGGGACTCTTACGGGGGGCGAGGGTTAATACAACATCATCAGACTGTTGTACGGGGGGACTCTTACGGGGGCGAGGGTTAATACAATATCATCAGACTGTTGTACGGGGGGAGACTCTTACGGGGGGCGAGGGTTAACACAACATCATCAGACTGTTGTACGGGGGGACTCTTACGGGGGGCGAAGGTTAATACAACATCATCAGACTGTTGTACGGGGGGACTCTTACGGGGGGCGAGGGTTAATACAACATCATCAGACTGTTGTACGGGGGGACTCTTACGGGGGGGGGCGAGGGTTAACACAACATCATCAGACTGTTGTACGGGGGAGACTCTTACGGGGGGCGAGGGTTAATACAACATCATCAGACTGTTGTACGGGGGGACTCCTACGGGGGGCGAGGGTTAATACAACATCATCAGACTGTTGTACGGGGGGAGACTCTTACGGGGGGCGAGGGTTAATACAACATCATCAGACTGTTGTACGGGGGGGGGACTCTTACGGGGGGCGAGGGTTAATACAACATCATCAGACTGTTGTACGGGGGCGACTCTTACGGGGGGCGAGGGTTAATACAACATCATCAGACTGATATACGGGGGGACTCTTGCGGGGGGCGAGGGTTAATACAACATCATCAGACTGTTGTACGGGGGGGACTCTTACGGGGGGCGAGGGTTAATACAACATCATCAGACTGTTGTACGGGGGGAATCTTACGGGGGCGAGGGTTAATACAACATCATCAGACTGTTGTACGGGGGGACTCTTACGGGGGGCGAGGGTTAATACAACATCATCAGACTGTTGTACGGGGGGACTCTTACGGGGGGGCGAGGGTTAATACAACATCATCAGACTGTTGTACGGGGGGGGGAGGGACTCTTACGGGGGGCGAGGGTTAACACAACATCATCAGACTGTTGTACGGGGGGGACTCTTACGGGGGGCGAGGGTTAATCCAACATCATCAGACTGTTGTACGGGGGGAGACTCTTACGGGGGGCGAGGGTTAACACAACATCATCAGACTGTTGTACGGGGGGACTCTTACGGGGGGCGAGGGTTAATACAACATCATCAGACTGTTGTACGGGGGGACTCTTACGGGGGGCGAGGGTTAACACAACATCATCAGACTGTTGTACGGGGGGGGACTCTTACGGGGGGCGAGGGTTAATACAACATCATCAGACTGTTGTACGGGGGGACTCTTACGGGGGGCGAGGGTTAATACAACATCATCAGACTGTTGTACGGGGGGAGACTCTTACGGGGGGCGAGGGTTAATACAACATCATCAGACTGTTGTACGGGGGGACTCTTACGGGGGGCGAGGGTTAATACAACATCATCAGACTTTTGTACGGGGAGGAACTCTTACGGGGGGGGGGCGAGGGTTAATACAACATAATCAGACTGTTGTACGGGGGGACTCTTACGGGGGGCGAGGGTTAATACAACATCATCAGACTGTTGTACGGGGGGAAGACTCTTACGGGGGGGGGGGCGAGGGTTAATACAACATAATCAGACTGTTGTACGGGGGGACTCTTACGGGGGGCGAGGGTTAATACAACATCATCAGACTGTTGTACGGGGGGACTCTTACGGGGGGCGAGGGTTAATACAACATCATCAGACTGTTGTACGGGGGGACTCTTACGGGGGGCGAGGGTTAATACAACATCATCAGACTGATATACGGGGGGACTCTTACGGGGGGCGAGGGTTAATACAACATCATCAGACTGTTGTACGGGGGGAGACTCTTACGGGGGGCGAGGGTTAATACAACATCATCAGACTGTTGTTCGGGGGGGGGACTCTTACGGGGGGCGAGGGTTAATACAACATCATCAGACTGTTGTACGGGGGGGACTCTTACGGGGGGTCGAGGGTTAATACAACATCATCAGACTGTTGTACGGGGGGACTCTTACGGGGGGCGAGAGTTAATACAACATCATCAGACTGTTGTACGGGAGGACTCTTACGGGGGGGCGAGGGATAATACAACATCATCAGACTGTTGTACGGGGGGACTCTTACGGGGGGCGAGGGTTAATACAACATCATCAGACTGTTGTACGGGGGGACTATTACGGGGGGCGAGGGTTAATACAACATCATCAGACTGTTGTACGGGGGGGGGGACTCTTACGGGGGGTCGAGGGTTAATACAACATCATCAGACTGTTGTACGGGGGGGACTCTTACGGGGGGCGAGGGTTAATACAACATCATCAGACTGTTGTACGGGGGGACTCTTACGGGGGGCGAGGGTTAATACAACATCATCAGACTGTTGTACGGGGGGACTCTTACGGGGGGCGAGGGTTAATACAACATCATCAGACTGTTGTACGGGGGACTCTTACGGGGGGCGAGGGTTAATACAACATCATCAGACTGTTGTACGGGGGACTCTTACGGGGGGCAAGGGTTAATACAACATCATCAGACTGTTGTACGGGGGGGGACTCTTACGGGGGGTCGAGGGTTAATACAACATCATCAGACTGTTGTACGGGGGGAGACTCTTACGGGGGGCGAGGGTTAATACAACATCATCAGACTGTTGTACGGGGGGACTCTTACGGGGGGCGAGGGTTAATACAACATCATCAGACTGTTGTACGGGGGGACTCTTACGGGGGGCGATGGTTAATACAACATCATCAGACTGTTGTACGGGGGGACTCTTACGGGGGGCGAGGGTTAACACAACATCATCAGACTGTTGTACGGGGGGACTCTTACGGGGGCGAGGGTTAATACAACATCATCAGACTGTTGTACGGGGGGACTCTTACGGGGGGCGAGGGTTAATACAACATGAGACTGTTGTACGGGGGGGACTCTTACGGGGGGCGAGGGTTAATACAACATCATCAGACTGTTGTACGGGGGGACTCTTACGGGGGCGAGGGTTAATACAACATCATCAGACTGTTGTACGGGGGACTCTTACGGGGGGCGAGGGTTAATACAACATCATCAGACTGTTGTACGGGAGACTCTTACGGGGGGCGAGGGTTAATACAACATCATCAGACTGTTGTACGGGGGGACTCTTACGGGGGGCGAGGGTTAATACAACATCATCAGACTGTTGTACGGGGGGACTCTTACGGGGGGCGAGGGTTAATACAACATCATCAGACTGTTGTACGGGGGGACTCTTACGGGGGGGCGAGGGTTAATACAACATCATCAGACTGTTGTACGGGGGGAGACTCTTACGGGGGGCGAGGGTTAATACAACATCATCAGACTGTTGTACGGGGGGACTCTTACGGGGGGCGAGGGTTAACACAACATTATCAGACTGTTGTACGGGGGGACTCTTACGGGGGCGAGGGTTAATACAACATCATCAGACTGTTGTATGGGGGGAGAATCTTACGGGGGGCGAGGGTTAATACAACATCATCAGACTGTTGTACGGGGGGAGACTCTTACGGGGGGCGAGGGTTAATACAACATCATCAGACTGTTGTACGGGGGGACTCTTACGGGGGGCGAGGGTTAACACAACATCATCAGACTGTTGTACGGGGGGGGGGAGACTCTTACGGGGGGCGAGGGTTAATACAACATCATCAGACTGTTGTACGGGGGGACTCTTACGGGGGGCGAGGGTTAACACAACATCATCAGACTGTTGTACGGGGGGACTCTTACGGGGGGCGAGGGTTAATACAACATCATCAGACTGTTGTACGGGGGGACTCTTACGGGGGGCGAGGGTTAATACAACATCATCAGACTGTTGTACGGGGGGGGGAGACTCTTACGGGGGGCGAGGGTTAATACAACATCATCAGACTGTTGTACGGGGGGGACTCTTACGGGGGGCGAGGGTTAATACAACATCATCAGACTGTTGTACGGGGGGACTCTTACGGGGGGCGAGGGTTAACACAACATCATCAGACTGTTGTACGGGGGGAGACTCTTACGGGGGCGAGGGTTAATACAACATCATCAGACTGTTGTACGGGGGGACTCTTACGGGGGGCGAGGGTTAATACAACATCATCAGACTGTTGTACGGGGGGACTCTTACGGGGGGCGAGGGTTAATACAACATCATCAGACTGTTGTACGGGGGGACTCTTACGGGGGGCGAGGGTTAACACAACATCATCAGACTGTTGTACGGGGGGACTCTTACGGGGGGCGAGGGTTAATACAACATCATCAGACTGTTGTACGGGGGGACTCTTACGGGGGGCGAGGGTTAATACAACATCATCAGACTGTTGTACGGGGGGGGGAGACTCTTACGGGGGGCGAGGGTTAATACAACATCATCAGACTGTTGTACGGGGGGGACTCTTACGGGGGGCGAGGGTTAATACAACATCATCAGACTGTTGTACGGGGGGACTCTTACGGGGGGCGAGGGTTAACACAACATCATCAGACTGTTGTACGGGGGGAGACTCTTACGGGGGCGAGGGTTAATACAACATCATCAGACTGTTGTACGGGGGGACTCTTACGGGGGGCGAGGGTTAATACAACATCATCAGACTGATATACGGGGGGACTCTTACGGGGGCGAGGGTTAATACAACATCATCAGACTGTTGTACGGGGGGACTCTTACGGGGGGCGAGGGTTAATACAACATCATCAGACTGTTGTACGGGGGGACTCTTACGGGGGGCGAGGGTTAATACAACATCATCAGACTGTTGTACGGGGGGACTCTTACGGGGGGCGAGGGTTAACACAACATCATCAGACTGTTGTACGGGGGGACTCTTACGGGGGGCGAGGGTTAACACAACATCATCAGATTGTTGTACGGGGGGACTCTTACGGGGGGCGAGGGTTAATACAACATCATCAGACTGTTGTACGGGGGGACTCTTACGGGGGGCGAGGGTTAATACAACATCATCAGACTGTTGTACGGGGGGAGACTCTTACGGGGGGCGAGGGTTAATACAACATCATCAGACTGTTGTACGGGGGGGGACTCTTACGGGGGGCGAGGGTTAACACAACATCATCAGACTGTTGTACGGGGGGGGAGACTCTTACGGGGGGCGAGGGTTAATACAACATCATCAGACTGTTGTACGGGGGGGACTCTTACGGGGGGCGAGGGTTAACACAACATCATCAGACTGTTGTACAGGGGGGGAGACTCTTACGGGGGGCGAGGGTTAACACAACATCATCAGACTGTTGTACGGGGGGGGGGGGACTCTTACGGGGGGCGAGGGTTAATACAACATCATCAGACTGTTGTACGGGGGGAGACTCTTACGGGGGGCGAGGGTTAATACAACATCATCAGACTGTTGTACGGGGGGACTCTTACGGGGGGCGAGGGTTAACACAACATTATCAGACTGTTGTACGGGGGGACTCTTACGGGGGCGAGGGTTAATACAACATCATCAGACTGTTGTATGGGGGGAGACTCTTACGGGGGGCGAGGGTTAATACAACATCATCAGACTGTTGTACGGGGGGACTCTTACGGGGGGCGAGGGTTAATACAACATCATCAGACTGTTGTACGGGGGGGGGGAGACTCTTACGGGGGGCGAGGGTTAATACAACATCATCAGACTGTTGTACGGGGGGGACTCTTACGGGGGGCGAGGGTTAATACAACATCATCAGACTGTTGTACGGGGGGGACTCTTACGGGGGGCGAGGGTTAACACAACATCATCAGACTGTTGTACGGGGGGAGACTCTTACGGGGGCGAGGGTTAATACAACATCATCAGACTGTTGTACGGGGGGACTCTTACGGGGGGCGAGGGTTAATACAACATCATCAGACTGTTGTACGGGGGGACTCTTACGGGGGGCGAGGGTTAATACAACATCATCAGACTGTTGTACGGGGGGACTCTTACGGGGGGCGAGGGTTAACACAACATCATCAGACTGTTGTACGGGGGGACTCTTACGGGGGGCGAGGGTTAACACAACATCATCAGATTGTTGTACGGGGGGACTCTTACGGGGGGCGAGGGTTAATACAACATCATCAGACTGTTGTACGGGGGGACTCTTACGGGGGGCGAGGGTTAATACAACATCATCAGACTGTTGTACGGGGGACTCTTACGGGGGGCGAGGGTTAATACAACATCATCAGACTGTTGTACGGGGTGGGCTCTTACGGGGGGCGAGGGTTAATACAACATCATCAGACTGTTGTACGGGGGTGGGCTCTTGATAGTTTTCTTGAATAACTTTTTACACATGCGGTGCATCTTGCGGAAATTGACCCCAATGGGCCATTGACCTGACCCCAAAGGTCACCAGTTGACCTGGATGCTCAAAATGGGATGCCTTTGGATTTTACTTATGACAGGCAACACGTTACTTTTTACAGTCTCTCTCTCTCTCTCTCTATCTCTCTCCGTTCGGAAGCTATACTAAGCGCCCTGTACAATCGCTATTTTTGGACGTGGTCGATCTTAGGTCATTCACTTGACCTGGAAGGTCAAGTGAATGGCCTAAGATAAGTGACCTTAAACATACAAATCGCATACTGTTAGATTCCTCTCATGACAGGCAACATGCTGGTTATTGCCGCATTGCTCTAAGTTGCTTGGTTTGGTAGTTAACAAGGGGCCTGTCAGCCCCCCGTAGGGCGAAGGTGAGATGTTCCCGTAGGACGAGGGTTAAATGAATGGATCTTGGTTGTATGCGGCACACACCCTTCTATTCCGCGACGATTTGCTCTCCCTTTACACCTCTTAATTTCGAAGTCCAGCGCAGCTGAGAGTGAATTCCGGCACACGGCACAAGGTACCATTTGAGCTGAACTGTTCTGAGCGTTTCTGATCGCGATGCTTACGACTACCGATCGTGTTTCGCGCCTCCAGAGGATGTTCCGATCGTGTTCCGAGCCTCCAGAGGATGTTCCGATCGTGTTCCGAGCCTCCAGAGGATGTTCCGATCGTGTTCCGAGCCTCCAGAGGATGTTCCGATCGTGTTCCGAGCCTCCAGAGGATGTTCCGATCGTGTTCCGAGCCTCCAGAGGATGTTCCGATCGTGTTCCGAGCCTCCAGAGGATGTTCCGATCGTATTCCGAGCCTCCAGAGGATGTTCCGATCGTGTTCCGAGCCTCCAGAGGATGTTCCGATCGTGTTCCGAGCCTCCAGAGGATGTTCCGATCGTGTTCCGAGCCTCCAGAGGATGTTCCGACCGTGTTCCGAGCCTCCAGAGGATATTCCGATCGTGTGCCGAGCCTCCCCGCCACAGAGTGGTGTGAGCTTCTGGTGAGAATGCTTTAGAGATTAACGACACATACTCGTTTGTCTGTCGTACACTGGCTCTTGACCAAGCTACAACAGTTTGCACAAAATCAGAATGCGTCTCTTGATGTGTTTTGGATAGGATGCAATGTGGATGTGTATTGTTTTGTGTCGCTTGCCGATCTTTTTCGCAGCATTTAACTGTGTATTTGTGTCATTTAACTGTGTATTTGTGTGTGTGCCGTTTTGTTTTCCGATGTCTAGGAGGATGAGGTATGTTTAACTGAGAATGACGGATAAAGAAGTAGATAGTTATTGCAATTGGATTTCAGCATGCATCTGTATATACCCACATGACATTTCCATTACGAAGACGGGATTAGGCATTGTATTCACGTAGTGGGCACCCTGTTGATAACATTACACCAAGTTGGAGAATGTCATTCAGTATTATGAGTCTGCTATTACTACATTTACACGTATTTGAAGAATGTCACTCACTATTTGCGTGAAATCGATGGAACCTGGTCAGATGAGTTTGATATTGTAATTTACTTGTGCTATAACACAGAGCGTTGCTTAGGAATGGGTTCGTTACAATGAACTTGCAAATATTGTAATTTATATTTATAATAATGATATTAAATGTATTATTAACATGGAGTTTACAATTCGCTCACATTAAGACAAATTATAATGAGTGCTATTACAAAGTTTTTTTAAGCGCCCCTGTAGCTCAGTCGGTAGAGCGCTGGACTTCTGACCCGGTAGTAGCATCCCGGGTTCGAGTCGCTTCGGCGCTCGCTATTTGCCCCTGACTGGGATGGCCTGCGGCCGGTGGCAGCGGTCGCACTCAAGGCCAGGTGACGTCAGTGGGCGGGGCGGACCGTGTCCAGGTATGTCGGGCACGCACAACTTTCGCTTCTAAATTCTGCCGGACGCCAGGAATTGCGTGATCGGGTGGTGGGGTCAGGACCTGCAAAACAAGCTATGCTTAGCGCGGGGTCTGACCTCGGAAATCCATCCATTCAAAACATTCGGACTAAACAGTAAAAAGGTTATCTTTAATTCTGTTAGAATGACAGGAATTCATAAGTTCTGTTATCCCTACGGTCATTAGCTTTTGCAGGTCATTAGGTCATTAGCCTGCGTGGGTGCGTTAATTGCACAGCGATGGCATACGAAGGTCAAGAGATACCCATGTGTCGATTTAAGTTAAACACGTTTGTAAATTTGTATATAAAGATGCGAATTTACTGCTTAGAAAACATACTGTTGTTGTTACTTTGTATAGTTATATACTTTGTATAGCTTGTATAGTTCTGCATTTTAGACGTGATATTTGCTCTAAATAATACCATAACTGCATTTTGAAGCCTTTAGGTCAATAGGAAGTTTGGTTATATTCATACCAGCTATTTTGCTAAGCAAACTAGAACAACCTGTCAGGCAACTTGTCTGAGATATCGTTCCGCATGCTGTCACCCCGTCGATAGCTGTATGCATTGATATCTTCATCCACGGCTGACTTGCGATCACATAGCCGTACTGCATATTTGACGGGGCCGCTCCGAATCCTGCTCCTCCATCTCGGTCAGGTTATCTCATCTAAGTTGTACGTACCGCACTGACTGCTTCGAAATATGTGCCAGCGTCGAGCTCTGAGTTCTCCCGGAGTTATCGCGGATTTCTCTAGGAGCTCTCGGTCTCGGGGGAGGTGTCTACGTGCCCCACCATTCGGCTGCATGCATTTGTGGTAGCAACCTGATCATATTCGGCAAAAATCTGCCCTCTGTCTGTCTGCCATCCGCCAGCCAGGCAGCGGCAGGTTCCCACGCGCTCACTTATCTCCCCGTCCGGAGGTCACGCAGGCCGCGGTCCAGGTCGCGCGATCCCGCCTGGTCACCAGAGGTCCCTGTCTGCATGTGTCGGGTCGCCGCGTGTTCCCAGGGTCACGCCGCCCCGGACGGAGGACCGGGTATCGATTCGGCCACGCTCTGCTGGCGACAGCGCTACCTGCGGTACAGAGCCGTGCGCCTGGTCCGGCGTAGAGGAGACCCTCGGCCCTCGCCGCCGGTACCGACCCCGACCCGACCGCAGCGCTCACTACAGGACAGCTCTCACCAGCCATGCTCCAGCGCTTCAATGATGCGCTCCACCGCCAGCAGAGTGGCATTACCCACTCTGAGGGACCGCTCAGCTCACCGAGTGGTATCCCTGCCCGACGGCACGGTACAAGTGAGTCAGAGCTGACCGATCATAGGCGCCTGGCAGCCGAGCCACAGACCAGTGATTAACAGAAGCCGGCCTGGTCTGCCACACCCACGCCGAGGCCTAGCCAGGTAACGCCTCTATCTCAGTCAGCCGCGAGTCCAGGTGACCGGCCTGGCAGTTGAGCAGTGTCGACTGGCCCGGGAAGCGGTGGCGGGACACGGGACACGCGCTCCTCTCTAGACAACGCCTGCAACTCGGTGTAACGCCTCTAACTCAGTCAGCCGCGAGTCCAGGTGACCGGCCTGGCAGTTGAGCAGTGTCGACTGGCCCGGGAAGCGGTGGCGGGACACGGGACACGCGCTCCTCTCTAGACAACGCCTGCAGCTCGGTGGCGCAGCTGCGGCGGCTTTTCTGATCTGCAGATGCTTTGAGATGCTTTGAAGGCTTTGATGTGCACTGAAGGAGCGCTACATGGTGAAGAGGATGCTAACAGAAGGCGTGCGGCGTAAATAGAAGCCATCTTAGCCTCGGTGGTGGGCTTGTATCAAGGTTGCCGAAACAGGAGAGCTTCCGGGTAAAACGTGCTTGTTCATAACTTCGCTTATGGTGCTGGAGTATGTCAGGCGAGCCGTATTCGGTGCATTTATAATTTAATAGCTTATGCAAATGGTATATTAGATAATCACTCGACGATTAGCTCTATCTTTTCTGTCTGTCCTCCGTAAACTAATTACTTCCGCTTTGTAGTTTCTTTATCTAACCCTGCACGTTTATTTTCTGACACGCACGCTTTCGAACTATAAAATATGACACACTTGAACAATGATTTGTATTTCCTTTTGAAAGTTTTTTTTGTTAGAAAGATGCCAGACCTTCAATGAGTAAAGAGTTTGAAAAGTTCCGCAATTTTTAAATGAATTTTGTTGTCGCATTCTGTATCATTATTTATATTTCGTATAACGCATGGTATCTATTTCCGCACTCGTTAACTAGTAATGGTATTGAGGCTAAGCATTTATCGATATACATTTCGTTTTTGTCTGTAAATCATTGATTCATATTTGCTCGAGAAGTTCGTCAGGAGTCGGACAAAACACTTCAGCCTAGTGGGATACCTGACGCTCCTCATGCTCCAGCTCCTCATCTCCAGCTCCTCATCTCCAGCTCATCATCTCCTGCTCCTCATCTCCAGCTCCTCATCTCCTGCTCCTCATCTCCAGCTCCTCATCTCCTGCTCCTCATCTCCAGCTCCTCATCTCCTGCTCCTCATCTCCAGCTCCTCATATCCAGCTCCTCATCTCCTGCTCCTCATCTCCTGCTCCTCATCTCCAGCTCCTCATCTCCAGCTCCTCATCTCCAGCTCCTCATCTCCAGCTCCTCATCTCCAGCTCCTCATCTCCTGCTCCTCATATCCAGCTCCTCATCTCCTGCTCCTCATCTCCAGCTCCTCATCTCCTGCTCCTCATCTCCAGCTCCTCATCTCCAGCTCCTCATCTCCTGCTCCTCATCTCCTGCTCCTCATCTCCAGCTCCTTATCTCCAGCTCCTCATCTCCAGCTCCTCATCTCCAGCTCCTCATCTCCAGCTCCTCATCTCCAGCTCCTCATCTCCAGCTCCTCATCTCCAGCTCCTCATCTCCAGCTCCTCATCTCCAGCTCCTCATCTCCAGCTCCTCATCTCCAGCTCCTCATCTCCAGCTCCTCATCTCCAGCTCCTCATCTCCAGCTCCTCATCTCCAGCTCCTCATCTCCTGCTCCTCATGCTCCAGCTCTATCTGCCTAAGGTTCAGCCTGTCTGTGGGTCAACCTTTGCCATGCCTACAGACTAGTTATTGATTCGACACTGGTTGAATCGATTGGAATCGTTCAATACAAATGCCTTGAGTACAAAAATAATGGATTCACCACCAGATGTTTCGATTCATGAATAGTGATTGAATCAAACCCCTCATCAAACCAAGGCTGATTGAATCAAAAGATTTAACGATTATTAACGATTCAAGTACACTGGTGAATTGTGCAAATACATGCAGTCCCGGTGGCTACATTCATTTATACTGAAATAGTATTGCTGTAACAATGTTTTAATGATCATATACATGTATGTTTCCATTTTTATTGATTTGGCATAAATGCACCACATATATTTACATGTTGAATCAAACGTGAATCGATTTTTTTATTATTTGAATTGGAAAGAATCAATTCTCAAAATTGTATCCGTGAATCGAACGGTGATTGAATCATTCAGATTCCAAAATTAATAATGATTGAATCGTTCCAAAAAAGTTGAATCAATAATAAGTTTGCGATGCCTACAGAGATTTGCGATAGACCAATAATCACATGCTAACTGATAGCCTCAGCTCCCCCCCCCCCCCCATACCAACACAATATCAGTGCGCCACGCGGACTGCCATCGCCGTTTAGTTCGTGCAATATAGTTTCATTTAACCACCCTTTTTAAGAAATGGTAAAAAAGTCACCTTCGAACTATCGAACAGTGTTTCTCCTGCCATTCAGGCTGGTTATTGATTCAACTTTTTTGGAACGGTTCAATCAAGATTGATTTTGGAATCTGAATGATACAATCACCGTTCGATTCATGGAAAAATCTTGAGAATTGATTCGTTCCGATTCAAAGAATAAAATCAAATATTTTAATCGATTCACTTTTGATTCAACATGAAAAAATGTGTGGCGAATTTATATCAAATCAATACACAAGGAAACATACATATATATGATCATTAAAACATTGTTACAGCAATACTATTTTAGTATACATGAATGTAGCCAGTAGCCACCATGACTGCGTGTATTTGTACAATTTACCAGTGTACTTGAATCGTTAAGAATCGTTAAATCTTTTGATTCAATCAGCCTTTATTTGATGCGGGTTTTGATTCAATCACGATTTATGAATCAAAAGATCTGGTGGTGAATCAGTTATTTTTTCTTCAAGGAATTTTGATTGAACGATTCCAATCGATTCAATCCGTGTCGAATCAATAACCAGTCTGCTGCCACTAGTAGAGAAAATCTTGGAAAGAGTAGTATCCAGCAATCTTCTAAATCACGTTGAACCTGTCTTGACACATGCAAAACACGACTTCCTGCCGCACCACTCATGTGAAACAAATTTAGCTAGTCTTCTAAAAACAGCTTGTGAGTCCATATCACACAGCGGCCAAACAGATGTAATATACATACACGGACTACCCAGCGGCCTTTCAAAGCGTAAACCATTCATTGTTACTTCACAAGCTGCACCACTCATATCACATATCGGGCACCGTGCTAAAATGGCTATCGACCTATCTAAAAAAACGCAAACAACGAGTCGTTGTAAATGGACGGTGCTCCGACTGGACAAACGTGGTCTCCGGAACACTTGAAGGAAGCATTACATCGCCATTACTTTTCGCTGTGTACGTTAACGCTTGCCTGGCAAAATCATGACCAATTGTTTGCTATTTGCCGATGATGTCAAATTGTATCACAAAATTTCAACCCCGAACGACTCACTTTTGCTGCAAAGGGATCTGGACAGTCTTTGCCAGAGGTCTGCAGACTGGAAACTTAATATCAATCCGACAAGATGCAAGTCATTCACTATGACTTTGAAACGATCTCCCATTGCAGTGACTTACAAAATCAATGAAACACCCTGAGAACACGTTTCTTCAATCCGCGACCTTGGAGTATGGCTAGACGCTAAGCTCACATTTAGAGACCACATCAACTTCACGGTTACCAAGGCAAACAGAGCACTGGGTGTCCGGTGTGATGATCCGATCCCTGCAGACTGGTTGTGCTCGCGGCGCCTTGAAATGGGAGCCAATATTGGCAGCATATTTCGGTAACGGGCGCTTCATACTCGAGTGCGGATGTGTGATATGGGGAGGTGCAGCAGCAACACAGCTCGATCGGTTGGACCGTGTTCAACACAAGTTCCTTATCTGGTTCGAGTCGCATGTCCATATACCCCTCACCATTCACACTCGCTCTCATATTCATATTCAGATCTTTTAAAGTCTTTTACTATTGCCTCGCTTGCTCAGAGAGAGTGCAGTGTGACATTATATTTGTACATAGAACCTTCTCAGGACGGATCGAGTCTTCTTTTCTTCCTCATTTTTTTGTTGTTGCAAATATCAACACGGTATACCCGCGCAGCATCGCACACAAGCCTGCACGTCCTATTCGCTAGAGTGGAAACTGTTAAACGTGCCGTCTTTGCGCGGGCGCCTTGCAACACCAACCTATTCCTGTCTGCCTGCCCTGCATCGGACCTTTTCAATGATACCTTAGGGGCTTTTAGAATGCAGGTGAAATCATATGTCAAGAGTATGGCGGTATAGGCTGCACATCACTGGTGGCGATGAGTTGGGATTGTGAGGTGAGCATGCGAGTTTTATTACTCTTATTTACTGCTGGAGTTTTCTCATTTACCGATCTTATGTCTTCTTTTACAAGCGTTTTCTTAGTTCTGCGTAGCCTCAAAGCATGCCTGTGAACTATTGTTCACCTATATTTATTTTTAACGTATTCATCTTTCATGAATTTTTATTATATTTTGGTATCCTATTTTCGTTATGATATTTGCCTCGTCTGTTTTCAACTGTGTGCGTGTGTGTGTGTGTGCTGCTGTCGTGTCGTCACGTGGTGTAATTACTCGACTTGAGCTGTAATTGGGCGAATGCCTGTTGCTCATTGTCAATAAATAAGCAATACACAATCCACCCATCTGAGACTTAGCTGGACGGGCCGTCTGGACGTAATAATGTCTGGACGTAATGTTGCCTTCCTCTGCGTCCTCCTGTCCCCGCCTGCTGGCCAGTCTGGCTCGCTGACACTGGCGGCTGCGCTGCCCGCAGGAGGCCAAGGGCAAGTCGAAGCTGGTTCAGAGCGTGCAGCGCCTCAAGGGCTACATTCGCAGAAAACGGGACTCTGAGACCGGACAGAAGGACGCTCTGGCTGCGTTCGAGAGCGTGCGGCTCGAGCCGCCAACGCGGTGCGCGCTGCCGCCGCTGCCCGTCTCGTTCTCGGTGCCGGAGATCCGCCGGACCCTGGACGAGACGGATCTGCTCTCGGATAGCTCCGATCCGCTGCAGGCTGGATATAGACAGATCAGCACAGGTCAGTGCGCTGTGTTCTGATTAGTGGCACACGGTGATGGTCGGGGTGATGGTGGTGATGGTCGTGGTGATGGTGGTGATGGCGGTGATGGCGGTGATGGTCGTGGTGATGGCGGTGATGGCGGTGATGGTCGTGATGATGGCGGTGATGGTCGTGGTGATGGTGGTGATGGTGGTGATGGTCGTGATGATGGTCGTGGTGATGGCGGTGATGGTCGTGGTGATGGCGGTGGTGATGGCGGTGGTGATGGCGGTGATGGTCGTGGTGATGGCGGTGATGGTCGTGGTGATGGTGGTGATGGTGGTGATGGTCGTGATGATGGTCGTGGTGATGGTCGTGGTGATGGTGGTGATGGTCGTGGTGATGGTGGTGATGGTCGTGGTGATGGCGGTGATGGTCGTGGTGATGGCGGTGATGGTCGTGGTGATGATGGTGATGGTGGTGATGGTCGTGATGATTGTCGTGGTGATGGCGGTGATGGTCGTGGTGATGGTGGTGATGGTGGTGATGGTCGTGGTGATGGTGGTGATGGTCGTGGTGATGGCGGTGGTGATGGCGGTGGTGATGGCGGTGATGGTCGTGGTGATGGCGGTGATGGTCGTGGTGATGGCGGTGATGGTCGTGGTGATGGTGGTGATGGTCGTGGTGATGGTGGTGATGGTCGTGGTGATGGCGGTGATGGTCGTGGTGATGGCGGTGATGGTCGTGGTGATGGCGGTGATGGTGGTGATGGTCGTGATGATGGTCGTGGTGATGGTGGTGATGATCGTGGTGATGGTGGTGATGGTCGTGGTGATGGCGGTGATGGTCGTGGTGATGTCGGTGATGGTCGTGGTGATGGTGGTGATGGTGGCGATGGTCGTGATGATGGTCGTGGTGATGGTGGTGATGGTCGTGGTGATGGTGGTGATGGTCGTGGTGATGGCGGTGATGGTCGTGGTGATGGCGGTGATGGTCGTGGTGGTGATGGTGGTGATGGTGGTGATGGTCGTGATGATAGTCGTGGTGATGGTGGTGATGGTCGTGGTGATGGTGGTGATGGTCGTGGTGATGGCGGTGATGGTCGTGGTGATGGCGGTGATGGTCGTGGTGATGGTGGTGATGGTCGTGGTGATGGTGGTGATGGTCGTGGTGATGGTGGTGATGGTCGTGGTGATGGTGGTGATGGTCGTGGTGATGGTGGTGATGGTCGTGGTGATGGTGGTGATGGTCGTGGTGATGGCGGTGGTGATGGCGGTGGTGATGGCGGTGATGGTCGTGGTGATGGCGGTGATGGTCGTGGTGATGGCGGTGATGGTCGTGGTGATGGTGGTGATGGTCGTGGTGATGGTGGTGATGGTCGTGGTGATGGCGGTGATGGTCGTGGTGATGGCGGTGATGGTCGGGGTGATGGCGGTGATGGTCGTGGTGATGGTGGTGATGGTGGCGATGGTCGTGATGATGGTCGTGGTGATGGTGGTGATGGTCGTGGTGATGGTGGTGATGGTCTTGGTGATGGTGGTGATGGTCGTGGTGATGGTGGTGACGGTCGTGGTGATGGCGGTGGTGATGGCGGTGGTGATGGCGGTGGTGATGGCGGTGATGGTCGTGGTGATGGCGGTGATGGTCGTGGTGATGGCGGTGATGGTCGTGGTGATGGTGGTGATGGTCGTGGTGATGGTGGTGATGGTCGTGGTGATGGCGGTGATGGTCGTGGTGATGGCGGTGATGGTCGGGGTGATGGCGGTGATGGTCGTGGTGATGGTGGTGATGGTGGTGATGGTCGTGATGATGGTCGTGGTGATGGTGGTGATGGTCGTGGTGATGGTGGTGATGGTCTTGGTGATGGCGGTGATGGTCGTGGTGATGGCGGTGATGGTCGTGGTGATAGTGGTGATGGTCGTGGTGATGGTGGTGATGGTCGTGGTGATAGCGGTGATGGTCGTGGTGATGGTGGTGATGGTCGTGGTGATGGCGGTGATGGTCGTGGTGATGGTGGTGATGGTCGAGGTGATGGTGGTGATGGTGGTGATGGTCGTGATGATGGTCGTGGTGATGGTGGTGATGGTGGTGGTGATGGCGGTGATGGTCGTGGTGATGGTGGTGATGGCGGTGATGGTGGTGGTGATAGTCGTGGCGATGGCGGTGATGGTCGTGGTGATGGCGGTGATGGTCGGGGTGATGGTGGTGATGGTCGTGGTGATGGCGGTGATGGTCGTGATGATGGCGGTGATGGTCGGGGTGATGGTGGTGATGGTTGTGGTGATGGTGGTGATGGTCGTGGTGATGGCGGTGATGGTCGTGGTGATGGCGGTGATGGTCGTGGTGATGGTGGTGATGGTCGTGGTGATGGTCGTGGTGATGGCGGTGATGGTGGTGGTGATGGTCGTGGTGATGGCAGTGATGGTCGTGGTGATGGCGGTGATGGTCGTGGTGATGGTCGTGGTGATGGCGGTGATGGTCGTGGTGATGGCGGTGATGGTCGTGGTGATGGTGGTGATGGTGGTGATGGTCGTGATGATGGTCGTGGTGATGGTGGTGATGGTCGTGGTGATGGTGGTGATGGTCGTGGTGATGGCGGTGATGGTCGTGGTGATGGTGGTGATGGTCGTGGTGATGGTCGTGGTGATGGCGGTGATGGTCGTGGTGATGGTGGTATTGTGATGGTGGTGCGTATGTATGTGTGTTTGTGTGTGGCTGGGGGGGGGGGGGGGGATATCACGTTGGATAGACTGACAAGATATGCTTTGTACGCCTTGTATTTGCAGATATTGATTAATTTATGACTGCTAAATTTGTTTATGGCCTGCAGGATAGACAAATGTATATTGCGACTATCATGTGCACGATGAACAGTGGCAAGCATGATACGCCTGACCCGCCGCGAGAGCTTTTTATGTAAATTTGGATGTTGCTTTATATTTATTATCTACCTTTCAACTGCAGCAGATCATCATCCTTTTTCTTCTTCTTCTATTTATGTTTTAAAATTAAATTTTAAATTATAATTTTAACTTGTCAATCGCATTCTTCCAACTATACTGTCGATTTACCGCTCAGATTGTGTTTTCTTCTCAAGTGTTATCAGGGCGCACGTATGTTAAATTCGTTATTATCATTCGCTCTCTATGACTAGTGAGTTGCCAGGTGTTGCCAGATGTTTGGGAAGAATCGCTTTTGATGTCTGACAATCAAGTATTCGAAGTAGCTTGCTGTGTATCAGATAATAAGAAGATTTCTAAATGTAATTTAGTCACATCTTATAATTATCTACATATGCGTCAGTATCCGAATTATTATAGGTATGCAGAATGCAGATATAATTATGCCGTATGCTCCCATAGCCAGCGCTCCTACGATGTACTATGCTTCACTGATCGGGCCCTTTCGTAGCGACCGCATGCAGCCGTGTCCCTTGCGGCCATCTGCGTGTATGTAGTACATCACACGGACGGTGTGAGCCCCTCCAGCTCCGACTTCGCCGCTCTCTCTCCGACTTCACTCCGAATGCGGAGACGGCGGCGCGCGTCGAGTTAGCCGCTGCCGCGCCGCGGTCGCCGCCGTTCTCTGTGCATGTCGCCTGCTGACCGTGGCCTTTCTGTCCTCTGCGCTGTGCTGCTCGTGCTGCGGGCGGGCGCGACACTGCAGAGCGCTACTCCTCACCATCATCATCACCGCTCTCAGAAACCGGGCCGCCGGCAAACCGGCTCGCCCCACCCGCCGCCGGCACCGGCACCGGCACCGGCACCGCCGTCGGCGGCGTCTTCAAGAGCCCGTCGACCGTGTCCAACTGGTCGACGCTGGCCATGTATGTGGAGAGCCTGCGCGGCCGGGACCAGACGGCCCCGCCGCCGGAGCCTGCTCCCGGGGAGGAGGAGCAGCAGCAAAGACGGGAGCCACACGACTGCCTGCCCGCCGGCTGCTACAACAGGTGCGGAGACGGGAGACGAGAGACGAGAGACGAGAGACGAGAGACGAGAGGCGAGAGACGAGAGACGAGAGACGAGAGACGAGAGACGAGAGACGAGAGACGAGAGACGAGAGACGAGAGACGAGAGACGAGAAACGAGAGACGAGAGACGAGAGACGAGAGACGAGAGACGAGAGACGAGAGACGAGAGACGAGAGACGAGAGACGAGAGACGAGATACGAGAGACGAGAGACGAGAGACGAGAGACGAGAGACGAGAGACGAGAGACGAGAGACGAGAGACGAGAGACGAGAGACGAGAGACGAGAGACGAGAGACGAGAGACGAGAGACGAGAGACGAAAGACGAAAGACGAAAGACGAAAGACGAAAGACGAAAGACGAAAGACGAAAGACGAAAGACGAAAGACGAAAGACGAAAGACGAAAGACGAAAGACGAAAGACGAAAGACGAAAGACGAAAGACGAAAGACGAAAGACGAAAGACGAAAGACGAAAGACGAAAGACGGGATGCATCAGGGGGATAATGGCTGGAAACGGATACCGGATTACGGATATGAGAACTGGTAATCGAATTCCAGAGCTAAGAAGCAGTCTATGGATATTAAAAACGAATCTGTAAAGAAAGCAGTCTGATGCGTCTTCAGAAAAAATATTTGATGTTTATTTGCCGACAACAAATGCTGATTCTCAATTAGCAAATGCCGTCCGTGTGCCCAAGATCCATTTCTATATACGGTTTGTTTCAGATTCCCCTGCTGCCAGGCGTTCACAAGGACTCCGGGGTTCCAACGGTGGCACCGATTTCGCACGATAGTGATGCGTTTCGTGGACAACACGTACTTTGAGTGGGTGGTGCTAGTGATGATCATTGCCTCAAGTATCGCGCTGTGCTTCGAGGACAAGTATCTGTATCAGAAACCGGTGTTGAAGCGCTACCTGCGATGGGCGAATCTGGTGTTTGCGTCTCTCTTTGCTGTGGAAATGGTTCTGAAGTGGGTGGCATTTGGGATGAAGAAGTACTACACCAACGCGTGGACAATCCTCGACTTCATCATCGTAGTGGTAAGGCTGGGCGACTCCGGCACATCGTAGGTGTTCGTGTTGGTTATCATCGCTGTGATAAGGCTTGGTGACTCCGGCACATCGTAGGTGTCCGTGTTGGTTATCATCGCTGTGGTAAGGCTGGGCGACTCCGGCACATCGTAGGTGTCCGTGTTGGTTATCATCGCTGTGGTAAGGCTGGGTGACTCCGGCACATCGTAGGTGTCAGTGTTGGTTATCATCGCTGTGGTAAGGCTGGGCGACTCCGGCACATCGTAGGTGTCAGTGTTGGTTATCATCGGTGTGGTAAGGCTGGGCGACTCCGGCACATCGTAGGTGTCTGTGTTGGTTATCATCGCTGTGGTAAGGCTGGGTGACTCCGGCACATCGTAGGTGTCCGTGTTGGTTATCATCGCTGTGGTAAGGCTGGGTGACTCCGGCACATCGTAGGTGTCCGTGTTGGTTATCATCGCTGTGGTAAGGCTGGGCGACTCCGGCACATCGTAGGTGTCCGTGTTGGTTATCATCGCTGTGGTAAGGCTGGGTGACTCCGGCACATCGTAGGTGTCAGTGTTGGTTATCATCGCTGTGGTAAGGCTGGGCGACTCCGGCACATCGTAGGTGTCAGTGTTGGTTATCATCGGTGTGGTAAGGCTGGGCGACTCCGGCACATCGTAGGTGTCCGTGTTGGTTATCATCGCTGTGGTAAGGCTGGGTGACTCCGGCACATCGTAGGTGTCCGTGTTGGTTATCATCGCTGTGGTAAGGCTGGGTGACTCCGGCACATCGTAGGTGTCAGTGTTGGTTATCATCGCTGTGGTAAGGCTGGGCGACTCCGGCACATCGTAGGTGTCAGTGTTGGTTATCATCGCTGTGGTAAGGCTGGGCGACTCCGGCACATCGTAGGTGTCCGTGTTGGTTATCATCGCTGTGGTAAGGCTGGGTGACTCCGGCACATCGTAGGTGTCCGTGTTGGTTATCATCGCTGTGGTAAGGCTGGGTGACTCCGGCACATCGTAGGTGTCCGTGTTGGTTATCATCGCTGTGGTACGGCTGGGTGACTCCGGCACATCGTAGGTGTCAGTGTTGGTTATCAGCCGTCCTTCTTGTCTTTCGTGCTCCTTAGTGCGTTTGCCAGAATGTTTATAAATCTAGAAATTTACTGGAATTAAATTTAAAATCAGGTTTGTAATGAAGCACCAGTTACGGCTGAAGATTTCAATGCGTTAGCTAGCAAATATAAAATACCCATGTGTTGCAAGTATGGATAGGATGTCATTAACACAACTATTACCTATCATAACGAGTGTGTCAAGAACACCAAGTTTTATCTTGGACTAATAACCCGCGCACTGCAGGGGGGGTTGATTTCCGCCCCCATCAGGTTTGTCAAAGATAGCGAAAAAAACGGCGGCGCGCAGCGCCGCCGGGTTTTGATACACCTGTTAGGACATCAATTGCGCACACTTTGAGAAAAAAAATATATGCTCGGGTCATCTCAGGTCAGGTCACCAGACCAGGTCAAGTAACCCCACCACCAAAAATGTTGGCAGTTGTGCCAAAGCCAGAGTTTTTCACCGATCAGGTTGAAACTTACAGGATGTCATGAGGGCATCAGTACTTACAATTCGTTTAACTCGGAATTTTGATATCGGTGACCTAAGGTCAGGTCAATTTCGTAACCTCCCATAATAAATCAATGGGGAAATATACAAATGCTTCCTATTTCAAGGATATGCATGGTACTAGTCCAATTACTTCTGTATCATGTTATTATAGGATATTCTTGATGATCCAAGTGTAAGTTTTGTTCAGTGACCCTATTGGGTCATTTGAGGTCATGCGAGGTCACCATCACTTTTTTGTCAATAACTCTCGACATAATGCAGATAGAGAAGTAAAACAGACATCAATGTGTTTGTCTCGTCGAGACACGTCTTCCCATATGCAACATGCCCTACTTGGGTCACCACTTGACCTTGACCTTAGGTAAAATTGTTAAGTTGACTTAACAAGGTCACCATATATATAATTCAAAGCGCCTTGACAAGATAAACACAATGACGTACACAGTTTTCCGTTATCTTTGTAAAGTAAAAAGTGAATAGCAAAAAACGATTTAGCAAACAAACTGCATTTTTTTTCTTTTTGACCTCTTGAGCCTCAAATATTGACCTGAGATCAAATATGAGGACACCGTAGCGATTAAAAATTTAACTGGCTGGCGTTTGCTTTTTTCCGTTTGTTTCTTACTATCATAGTTTCTGAGATATATGGGAATTTCTGGGGCGATGTCTAAAACATCAGGTTTCATCTGACTTAAAAAAAACACTGCAATACTTTCGATAGAACATGTATGAAGCTATCAAATACCTTTTTTCCGCTTCTCGCTACGTTACGTAGTTTTCGAGATCTCAGGGGGGGGGGGGCGGGAATCACCCCCCCCCCCCCCTGCAGTTCGTATTCGGCGCAAAGCCCCTGTAGTGCGCGGGATAAGGATGCTGATGACGTTTCTTACATCATCATTTGAACTAAAAATCGTCTATCCATACATAGTGATCTGTGTCGAGTGGTGAACCATTGAATTCCAGAGTCTTGTATTGACCAACGGAAGTGTGTGTTGTATCGTCTACTGGTACACACAGGTCACAGGCCAGGAATATATTTCCTGATGTTGTGTAAAGAAACCATGCCTTTTCACTTTTTCTGCTGTATCCCTGATTCAATGTCTACTATTGACGCTCCTTGTCGCAAAACTGTCAATCAAGAGTCTCTCCTCTCGCCTTCGGTGAATTTAACAATTTCCTTAATTTCTTACACCATTCAACAACATTCAACATTCAATACCAGAGTCCTGGCCGTGCACTTCACTATCTTCATTAAAGGAAATAGGTCACCTTGGAAAAGTTTCCCATACATGATTTGATTATATTTTTAATACAATTTATTTTTATATTGTCAAAAATGGCCTTATATCGCGCCGATTCAGGACAGAAGGCCGTACATTATTATTGTTTAGCAAAACTATATGCACACTCTGAGTCAGAGTCCTGACGTCACGCGAATTTAAAAATGGTTCAGCCAATCAGATTTGAAAGTAATCGCGTAAGGATAGACTCGCATTACAGATGTGCCAACCAGTGGCCGGCGGTTCGCTTGCTAGCACCAGCTGCAAGCTGATTGGCTGATTTATAGCCTCTGCCCGGGTGGATCCAGCACAACATTCTTTCGCCAGCACCGCATTCCTTCGCCAAAAATAAATAAAAAATCGGCTGGAGAATCTTTTCAGTCAAGAAAACTTGCAGATAGGGGTTTCCCAACACGGGCTACAAAACTGGCATATCAGTTTAAAACTAATGTTGAAGGTGAACTATTTCCTTTAAAGGGACACTGTCTATATCGGATGATATCGCAAAAAACCGGCTTAAACAAGTCCTAAGGACTACTTATGATTTGTAATCGTCCTCAAAGGCTTACCCAAGCAGCGCAAATACAAAAAAAAAATCATAAGAATCTAAAAACTGTTTACGATTTCTACGCACCACTACATATATGGATTATGGAAGCGTTTGTTCCAGTTAACTGCATCTGACCAACCGTCAGCTGACGCTATTGCAACAATTGGATGAGGCGGCAAAGCACTTATACATTGTGGTTCCTGTTAACTATATGAAACGAATCTGGCGCATCTGGCGCACTTGAGTTGTTGCCACAAAAAACCTCGGTCGGAATCAAAATTAATTCAGAATTAATCTTATCCCTTCGGAATTAATCTCTACTTTTATCCAATTATTGGGCTTAAATCTGGCATAAGACATGAAATGTTTTCTGACATTACAAATTTCGACAGAATACTTGAGCAAAAAATATAACTATTTACAATTGTTGCACAACGCTGCAATTAATTGATTTTGGTGCGTAGTAGTAAGCGGGACCCGTCAAGGTCATTGGCTGGAAGAAAACCGAACTTTGAACGATGATATTGGGCGGCTAGGCGCGAATTTCTAAAAACGGACTTCATAGTGTTAATCAGATGCGATTGCTCTTTAACATATCAAATTTTACTTTAAAGAGACGGTGTCCCTTTAACCGCCCGAACTGCCCCAGGGCCAATCATGTGCCGCAACCTGACGCTTGCCGGTAATGGACTGTGGGGTCCCATAGCGCCAGCTATTGGTTACATGCTCTAGTGTATATGGCTAGCTGGTGGTTTAACACATATTTCAATGTTAACTTATTGGCTAACTCACTTTTGTAAAATATGACATGTGACTGTTATTTTACCTGCAAACTGACGACTTTCAACTCCGTAGATGACCCAACCTTAAATATTGAACACCAACATCTGAAATTGGGTTCTGAAGTATCCCGTAACTTCTTTCCTCCTTACCATTCCGGAAATGTCTCGGCCTGACCATTCGGAGGCCAAATGATGGCCATCCATCGCCCGATCGTGCCGTGCCCAGAGCTGATTTCTGTTCGCTCAGCCTTCGTTGCCTTCCGCCGTCGGCCTCTGCCATTGACGTCCCGCAGTCCGGCGGCTGACCAAGTCTGATCACGCTCCATGCAATGTGTCTTAACGCTGAGCTAACCTCCAACAGTCTGCAAATTCCGCCCGCTCCCCGCTCTGTTGCTTGCGGAGAAGTTAAGCGCCGTCCATTACCCTGATGTCCGAGCCTGTGACAATGACCCGTGCGTCATCAGTGCGTCGCCAGTGTGCGTCATCAGTGACGATGACGCCGTCTGGTGGACCGTCATCAGCAGGAATATCGCTACCGCGTGTGTGCCAGTGCATCCGGTTTGTGATGCATGCGATCACCTCTTCAATCGTCCTCTTTCTTTGTGGAGGTGGGACCGTTTATTTTCTGTACTCGATCTGCACTGTCTTGCCTTGTCTCGTGGGTACACCCCTCCCCACTGCCCCGACTGGGGCCACCTAGTGGTGACCTCCGTCGGGTCATGTCGGGTCATGCGTTTCTTTGGCCCCAGGCATCCATCTTCAGCCTTGCCATAGAGGAGAACGAGACACTGGTCGCGCTCCGTTCGCTGCGAACACTGCGCGCCCTCCGACCGCTCCGGGCTATCTCTAGGTGGCAAGGAATGAAGGTAACCGTGCTGCGTCGGGCGCCCAGCGCCGCAGCTTCGCGTGGTCTCCGCCAGGGCTGCGCCACTGTCCGCCCGGCCGGCAACAAGTGTTGCCGGTCGCGGCTTTCACGCCGCATTGGCGGTCGATCCGGCACGGCGTCCAACTTTTCGGCCGGTGCCGGGCGGGCAGAGTGACGGCGCCTGGCGGAGAGAGCGTGGGAGCGGCGCCGGTCCGATGCCAGCACACACGGGACCGACGCGCGCAGCACCAGCAGACGGCTGCTGGTGCTGCTGGTGCTGCTGCTGCTGCCGCTGCGGCTGCTCGGATTATGACGGCCGGCGGCAGGACAGCATGGGGAGCTGCGGCAAATGCTGTTCGTGGAACAGCGTCGCAAGTCTTCGTCGCTGTCCTGTCCGACCAGGCTCGAGGAGATAGATCAGACCAAAGTCCTACTGAACAGTCATCATATTGGACAACTCCATCCCCCAAATATTTCGTTTTTCTTTCATTTTTATGTCTAATTTGAAACGACACATACGAGAGACAATAAGTGTCGATGATTAAAATTTCTACTGGTCTTCCCTCTCGCTTCACACACCCGAGCAGCTGGCAGCGGCAGCGGGGTACAGTGCCTGACACGTGTGCACTGTACAGCTGTACACTGTACAGCTGTACACTGTACAGCTGTACACTGTACAGCTGTACACTGTACAGCTGTACACTGTACAGCTGTACACTGTACAGCTGTACAATGTGTCTGTGGGTGTCCGGACACCATCACTACCCACTGACTTCTTCTACACCTATCACGCATGCACTCGTCACCAGCTGCATGTGTCGGGGGAGGGCCGGAGTGGGTGAGAGGTGAGACGAACTGAGCGGTAGAGATGAGAGTTGTGTACCAGCATGCTGTATAATGATCACGCAAAGAAAGCATCAGTTTATGAATCAAAATCACGCTGCAGAACATATATCACGCAGATGCACGATTCATTGATAAAACTTGATCTTAGGTCATTCTTTCCTTAGCAACATTATGCAAATCTTAACATGTGTTTGTATTGTATTGCAAAGGGAAACCATGCGTTGTAACATAACGCCTAGCTGTTTAGTGCTGAGTAATAGTGCGTGTGTCGTTCGAACCACTGTGCTGTGGGCACTAGTCTGCTGTCTAGTTCAATTCCATATATTAAACTTCCACTGAATGCTACAGATTTCGCGCACATTGACATAGTTAAGGACCCGTCTCGATCCACGTCCCAGCTATGTGTCATCCCTCGCTACCAAAACTTCAGGGCCACCCCTGACGACGCTACCTTCCTGCGCCGGCGCCCGCCGCCATTTCAGATCGTAGTGAACGCGCTCATGTTCGCCATCCCCTCCATCTTCAACGTGCTGCTCGTGTGCCTCGTGTTCTGGCTCATCTTCTCCATCATGGGTGTGCAGTTCTTCAGTGGACAGTTCTACAAGTGTGTCGATGAGGACGGGGCCTTGCTGCCCGTCGAGGTAAGCGGCTAGTAAAAGTGTGTGCCTTGTGACGTTTTTTCTCGTTGTTTTGGTTCGTTTATTTTTCTAACCACACTTGCATTGTTTTAAGGCGATCAATATCAGTTAATGTTCGTATTCACCAACGTTTTGCCTAAACGATAAACGATTCATAAATGCAAAATGTCATTTGTAAATAATTAGTATTTGTTCGTATTATTCGCAGACTGTGAATGACCGCAACGAATGCTTTCATCTCAACTACACCTGGATCAACTCCAAGATATCGTTTGACAACGTGGGGATCGCCTATCTGGCTTTGTTTCAAGTCGTAAGTCGTACATCTTCGTTAGCCATCTGTATAACCAATAACCATATTACATTTGTAATTTAAGTAATAGGTCTGTGCAACATTCCTGCAAATCGAAACAGGAAACTGTGTTTCAGGAAGGTGTTATGGGTATTTGAAGATCCTTCAAAAATAACGTTAAATATTTTCCGTGATAATAGCCGTTTTCACGAAGGATTATTGCGCTGAGAATATTCTGAAAAGTTTCTGAGAAGTTTCTGAAAAGTTTCTGAAAAGTTTGTAAAAGTTTTGGTATAAAAGTCGTATAAAGTCTAAAAACGGCTCGTTTTAAGACTTTTATAACACTTTTATATTTAAGATTTGTATAGTGAAGTATTTCCTAATATTTGTATTAGTAATTCAAGATACCTTGTTTAGATAGGTAGGAAGATGTCAAAATACCTATTAGTAATTCAACATACTATCTTGTATTAGTAATACAAGATAGTAATTCAAGATACCAACACTTTTTAAAACTTTTTAGAAACTTTCAGAATCTTTTCAGCGCAATAATCCTTCGTGAAAACGGCTAATAGTGAACTTAGAGCGCACTCAATGTTCACCATAAATATCTACCGTGCTTCAAGACGCTAGTCATGATGACGTGTTTACGTCATTATAACAGCTAATTCCCAAGGCAAGGAAGGTGCTTGTTCTCTGCCCCCGGGCAACATTCGAGGACTGGATGGAAATGACCTCACTCCATAGGCGTAACCACCTTCCGAAAGTAGGTGGGGACGGAGGCGCTTTGAATTCAATTATTTCCATGCAACGCCCATAGGCGTAATGTTAACATCCGAAAATGTTACTGGGGACTGATCCCCAGTGACCCCAGTGGTGGTTACGCGCCTGCCTCACTCTCTGCCCTAAGGCAACATTCGGGGAATGTAAGTGCCCCCGTTATCTGCCCTAAGGCAACATTCGAGGGATTGAAGTGACTCCGTTCTCTGCCCTAAGGCAACATTCGAGGGATGGATGGAAGTGATGGCAGATGCGGTGGACGCGCGTGGTGAGGGTTTGCAGCCAGAGCGTGAGGCCAACATCTACGCCTATATCTACTTCGTCGTGTTCATCGTCTGCGGCAGCTTCTTCACACTCAACCTCTTCATCGGTGTCATCATCGACAACTTCAACATGCTCAAGAAGAGGGTAGGTTGTGTTTGAACCAGATTCCAGGCCCAGCTCAGGACATTGGCTGACGTGTTTGGGTTACGAATGTGCTTTTTACGTTGGGTAAGCAAGATGTCTAAACGAAACATGATGTAGTGACTGAGCGGGGCGGATGTGTGACGCTGTTTCAGTACGAGGGTGGAGTGCTGGAAATGTTTCTGACGGACAGCCAGAAGAACTACTACACGGCTCTCAAGAAACTGGGTAGAAAGAAGCCTCAGAAGGTCATCCGCAGGCCTGTCAACCATTATCACGCCCTCTTCTATGACATTGCTGTGTCTCGAAGGTGAACCATTATCACGCCCTCTTCTATGACATTGCTGTGTCTCGAAGGTGAACCATTATCACGCCCTCTTCTATGACATTGCTGTGTCTCGAATGTGAACCATTATCACGCCCTCTTCTATGACATTGCTGTGTCTCGAAGGTGAACCATTATCACGCCCCTTCTATGACATTGCTGTGTCTCGAAGGTGAACCATTATCACGCCCTCTTCTATGACATTGCTGTGTCTCGAAGGTGAACCATTATCACGCCCTCTTCTATGACATTGCTGTGTCTCGAAGGTGAACCATTATCACGCCCCCTTCTATGACATTGCTGTGTCTCGAAGGTGAACCATTATCACGCCCTCTTCTATGACATTGCTGTGTCTCGAAGGTGAACCATTATCACGCCCTCTTCTATGACATTGCTGTGTCTCGAAGGTGAACCATTATCACGCCCTCTTCTATGACATTGCTGTGTCTCGAAGGTAAACCATTATCACGCCCTCTTCTATGACATTGCTGTGTCTCGAAGGTGAACCATTATCACGCCCTCTTCTATGACATTGCTGTGTCTCGAAGGTGAAGTCCGCTGCAGCTTTTGTCCCCCTTCTTCTGAACTGTCGTCTTCAAATTATGCTGTCCCGTCAATGGAAGACCTGCTCAGTTTACAAGAGTGTGCCTCCAGCCAGACTGGTTATTGATTCACCTTTTTGGAAGGATTCAATCACGATTCATTTTAGAATATGAATGATTCAGCCATCAACGATTCATGGATAACCATTTTGAGAAATGATTATTTCCGATTCAAATAATCAAAGCATTTTTTGATCAAATCACGTTTGACTCGCCATTGAAATAGCATCACACAGTCTTTTTGATTCAATCAGCCTTGTTTCTATGCGGGTTATGATATCATGATTCATGAATGCAAAAATCCGGTGGTGAATCGATTCTTCTTTGATTCAAGGGATTTTGATTGAACGATTCCAATCGATTCAATCAGTTATATGACGAAGTAATTATATGACGAAGTACTTGTATGAACAGCATAGCGATTAGCAAGATGTTATGTTATTATTATAACCTTATGTTCAAAACTTAGCTTGAAAAAAAAGTTTAATATATTTCGGATACAATCCTTCTTCAGTTCAGTTATATAAAATCCCCACAACACATTATATGGTTATTGATTTGACTCGATTCAATTAGAGTCAAATCAATAACCAGACTGCCTGCAGGACGAAATATTATCCGATTATTTGTTGGGACAGGAAGATGATAGTGACACATCGCTTTTCATATGCACGGCTGTCGCAGGCCAGTTACTGCTCTTCAAACAGAGCCTTGCGGGCTTATGTACCATATGGCCCTCAGTTCAAAACATGCAACCTGTGAAGATCAAAGTTATTACGCTAGCATCAGACAAAGGTATCTGATACATATTGCATAACTGAGGTTATTAATCACGGGAGAATCAGTTGATAGGGTAAAACCGGGAAACTCCGCCCACTGGGGAACACCGCCCACTGGGGAACACCACCCACTGGGGAACACCGCCCACTGGGGAACACCGCCCTCTGGGGAACACCACCCACTGGGGAATGCCACCCACTGGGGAACACCCGGGGAACACCACCCACCGGAGAACACCACCCACTGGGGAACACCACCCACTGGGGAACACCCGGGGAACACCACACACCGGGAACACCACCCACCGGGGAACATCGCCCACTGGGGAACACCCGGGGAACACCACCCACCGGGAACACCACCCACCGGGAACACCACCCACCGGGAACACCACCCACCGGGAACACCACCCACCGGGGAACACCACCCACCGGGAACACCACCCACCGGGGAACACCACCCACTGGGGAACACCACCCAACGGGGAACACCTGGGGAACACCACCCACCGGGGAACACCTGGGGAACACCGCCCACCGGGGAACACCACCCACCGGAGAACACCTGGGGAACACCGCCCACTGGCGAACACCACCCACTGGGGAACACCGTCTATGCCAGTGTCTGGAAAATGAAAAAGCGTAGATAATCGGCTGTCGGTGATTTGCGGTCGGCTCCTAACATGTAGACGATGTGAGTCCGGTGATTTGCGGTCGGCTCCTAACATGTAGACGATGTGAGTCGGTGATTTGCGGTCGGCTCCTAACATGTAGACTGATATCGAGTCCGGTGATTTGCGGTCGGCTCCTAACATGTAGACGATGTGAGTCCGGTGATTTGCGGTCGGCTCCTAACATGTAGACGATATGAGTCCGGGATTTGCGTCGGCTCCTAACATGTAGACGATGTGAGTCTGGTGATTTGCGGTCGGCTCCTAACATGTAGACGATGTGAGTCCGGTGATTTTGCGGTCGGCTCCTAACATGTAGACGATGTGAGTCCGGTGATTTGGCGGGTCGGCTCCTAACATGTAGACGATGTGAGTCCGGTGATTGCGGTCGCTCCTACATTGACGATGTGAGTCGTGATTGCGTCGGCTCCTAACTGTAGACGAATGTGAGTCCGGTGATTTGCGGTCGGCTCCTAACATGTAGACGATATGAGTCCGGGATTTGCGGTCGGCTCCTAACATGTAGACGATGTGAGTCCGGTGAATTTGCGGTCGGCTCCTAACATGTAGACGATGTGAGTCCGGTGATTTGCCGGTCGGCTCCTAACATGTAGACGATGTGAGTCCGGTGATTTGCGGTCGGCTCCTAACATGTAGACGATGTGAGTCCGGTGATTTGCGGTCGCTCCTAACATGTAGACGATGGTGAGTCCGGTGATTTGCGGTCGGCTCCTAACATGTAGACGATGATGAGTCCGGTGATTTGCGGTCGGCTCCTAACATGTAGACGATGTGAGTCCGGTGATTTGCGGTCGGCTCCTACATGTAGAAGATGTGAGTCCGGTGATTTGCGGTCGGCTCCTAACATGTAGACGATGTGAGTCCGGTGATTTGCGGTCGGCTCCTAACATGTAGACGATGTGAGTCCGGTGATTTGCGGTCGGCTCCTAACATGTAGACGATGTGAGTCCGGTGATTTGCGGTCCGGCTCCTAACATGTAGACGATGTGAGTCCGGTGATTTGCGGTCGGCTCCTAACCATGTAGGACGAATGTGAGTCCGGTGATTTGCGGTCGGCTCCTAACATGTAGACGATGTGAGTCCGGTGATTTGCGGTCGGCTCCCTAACATGTAGACGATGTGAGTCCGGTGATTTGCGGTCGGCTCCTAACATGTAGACGATGTGAGTCCGGTGATTGCGGTCGGCTCCTAACATGTAGACGATGTGAGTCCGGTGATTTGCGGTCGGCTCCTAACATGTAGACGATGTGAGTCCGGTGATTTGCGGTCGGCTCCTAACATGTAGACGATGTGAGTCCGGTGATTTGCGGTCGGCTCCTAACATGTAGACGATGTGAGTCCGGTGATTTGCGGTCGGCTCCTACATGTAGACGATGTGAGTCGCGTGATTTGCGGTCGGCTCCTAACATGTAGACATGTGAGTCCGGTGATTTGCGGTCGGCTCCTAACATGTAGACGAGTGTGAGTCCGTGATTTGCGTCGGCTCCTAACATGTAGACGATGTGAGTCCGGTGATTTGCGGTCGGCTCCTAACATGTAGACGATGTGAGTCGGTGATTTGCGGTCGGCTCCTAACATGTAGACGATGTGAGTCGGTGATTTGCGGTCGGCTCCTAACATGTAGACGATGTGAGTCCGGTGATTTGCGGTCGGCTCCTAACATGTAGACGATGTGAGTCCGGTGATTTGCAGTCGGCTCCTAACATGTAGACGATGTGAGTCCGGTGATTTTGCGGGTCGGCTCCTAACATGTAGACCGATGTGAGTCCGGTGATTTGCGGTCGGCTCCTAACATGTAGACGATGTGAGTCCGGTGATTTGCGGTCGGCTCCTAACATGTAGACGATGTGAGTCCGGTGATTTGCGGTCGGCTCCTAACATGTAGACGATGTGAGTCCGCGTGATTTGCGGTCGGCTCCTAACATGTAGACGATGTGAGTCCGGTGATTTGCGGTCGGCCTCCTAACATGTAGAACGATGTGAAGTGAGTTGATCGAGACAAAAATCACATGTATGGATGCGTTTATATAAGATTCAGTTGAAATTATACGACTGAATTATAAGCTTTCTTGAATGTATCGCTTTTATATCGCTACAAACCAAAGATGCCGGTCGAGTCTTGCACATGTATTGGTGCCTTCTTGGTGTTAGCTATCGGCGACACACGCCGTGTTCCTCCAGCGACCGCGATTATGACGTAGCATGTCAGTGACATATGATTCTACTGGATGGGGAGCACGGCCCGGCCGGCCGGTAAATTGCAACCATATCGTTAGCGCCGGCCAATAGCATTTCGACAAAACAGCTCGTGATCGCTGAATATCAGCAGCCGAACAGAACCTCGCGGCTATTTCGCTTTTCGACGGTTTGTTTGCATTGTTCGTATCGATTGTTTATTGTCTTAGGTGCGCCGTTTTACATGACATTCTACCCTCTATTTACCTTCACTGAGTGGCGATTGTTTTATCGATAGCGAAACAAAAAATAAGCAAAAACAATATAAGTGAAAATTCAACTGAAGAGGCTCCAGATGTGAATGTCATCGTATCCAACAAGCAAACCAATAGCTACTTACCGTAACAAAAATATGTTTGACATTTCAAAACAGTAGACACACTCCATTTAACCCTCGCCCTACGGGATCTTTTTTTCACCTTCGCCCTACGGGGGTGGGGACTGACAGGCCCCCCTGTTAACTTCCAAACCAAGCAGCTTAGGAGCAATGCGGTATGAACCAGCATGTTACCTGTCATCAGAGGAATCTACCGGTATGCGATTTTTAGGTTTCAGATCAACGGGTGACCTTCCAGGGTCAAGTGAATGACCTCGGATTTACCACGTCCAGAACAGCGATTTTGCTCTTCAGAAAACCTCAAAATTAGACATTTAGTAAATGTAAATAATATAGGCATGGTCCTAGACCAGTTTTTGGCTAAGAAATACAAAAAGTAATTATTTGGTTCGTATCCTGTCAAAAAAAAAGTCAAAAAAGGTTATTTGAAAAGAATGATGTCATCAGTTTTCTGACAGCTTGAGAGCCATCACTCAGTTAAAGGTGAACTATTGTTGTTGAAATTTGGTATGAGTATGGTCCAGACTCAGGTTCTCTCAGGCATATTTTCCGGTTTTCTAATATCTTTGAAATTTTGATTTTGTGGGGATTTCATTTTTTTGTATTTTATTTTAGGGGTCAAAACCCAAATTTTGGTAAATCCGAGATTGCTATTTTAAAGAGATTGACATTTTGTATCTTCGGTGAATTGCGTTTTGCAATTTGCTTGAAAACTTTGGTTTTTTACGATTTTTCGAAATAGGTTATCATTTTTTTTACCAACATGATATCATCAAAACATGATTATCTCCCATACCTACTCAACCAATTTCAATTAAATTTTTCCAGCCTACGTATAATTGGTTGTAAACTCAGCTATTAAAAATGTCAGCAAGAGGCACCGCATGTGTACAAATTTATTCAAGAAAAACCTCAGGGGGGCCTGTCAGGCCCCCCGTAGGGCGAGGGTTAAACTACTTTGAGGATTAGGGTTACCTATTGAAAACTTAAGGTACCACTGAATGACCTGGAACTGATTCTCGTTTTACCTTTTTTGACTGAGATAGACGTACTCTTCTTGACTTTTTTCACTTTCAAGGCATATGCTAACCACAGCAACTCAATGGACAATGTTCGGAAACACCCGTCGTAAAGGTATTTGTACATTTTGTCGCTTAACCCGGCCTTTGACTGGGGTCTCAGCAGAACACCATTGACTGGGGGGGGGGGGGGGGGAGGGGGGGTGACGTTACTCCCTGGTTATCTTCCGAACCCGTTGCCCGTTGATGGATGATTGCAATATTTTATTTAAAAAAACAATGATCCCAGCGAGAAGCGCAAGGCTGGAAATCGAGAGCTCTCAATAAGACGAACCTATAGCATACCCAAAAATGTCAAAGTCAGGTCAAATGTCAGGTCATAGGTCAACATTGACGTATTTGAGTTTATGGCCCATACTTTCCATCCAAAGCCTTCGATTACGGACCATGATCACCCAAAGTTCTGCCAAAGGTATGATACACATCCCGCATGAGCTAAAAGTGAGATTGTTGGCAAAGGTCAAGGTCCAAGGTCAGGGTCACAAAAGGTCACAAATGCACACAATATCTACGAAAGTCATTGCAAAACATGTTTTATGGGTTTCTTTCCACGTATACTTCGATAGAGAAGGTCATTTTACCACCTGACTTCATTTACGTGAATTAATGTCAAATTCAGGTCAAGTTCCGGTCACCGAAGGTCAACATTTGAAATTGATAAATCTAAATAAAAAGGCATGTTTCTAGACCATTTTTTTCAGAATACGGTGGGTGGTGGTATTTATTCGGTTGTATTTGGTCAATACAACCTTTTTTTAATATGACGTCACGAGGTTATCCATACTTTAGATGCCATAAAGTCAGTTAAAAATGGTGATATAATTTTGAAATTTGGTATGGTAGTTTTCCCATATGTGGGTTCTCTTACATATATTCCGTTTTGTTTTTTATATCTCGAAAAACATATTTTGTGGGCATCCCCCTTCCCCCCCCCCAAAAAAAAAAACTTGTTTTTATTTTTTTTGGGTAATTTGTTTTTTCTTCAAAAATCCGAGATAACCATGTTGTATCCCTTGCCATTGTCTATGTTTTGACGTTTTTGGATTGCTTTTTGCTTTAAAATATGGCATTTGTACGGCCTGTAAAGTGCTGATTTTGGTGTAAGACTCGTGTGTAGTGACGCCACTAAATTCGCTATAACTCGATTTTTTGTCGTCGAAATTGCTTTATTTTTCACAGAAGACGTCAAATCGATGTAAGCGCCCCCTGCCCCAGTGTAAGCGCCCCTGCTCCAGTGTAAGCGCCCCTGCCCCAGTGGTAAGCGCCCCTGCCCCAGTGTAAGCGCCCCTGCCCCAGTGTAAGCGCCCCTGCCCCAGTGTAAGCGCCCCTGCCCCAGTGTAAGCGCCCCTGCCCCAGTGTAAGCGCCCCTGCCCCAGTGAATGGCGGGTTAACCTAGGAGCGTTAGGGTTAACCTAGTTAGGGGTTAACCTAGTTAGGGGTTAACCTAGTTAGGGTTTAACCTAGTTTGGGTGTTAACCTAGTTAGGGTAACCTAGTGTCGGGTTAACCTAGGTTAGGGTTTACCTAGGTTAGGGTTAACCTAGGTAGGGTTAACCGAGTTAGGGTTAACCTAGTTAGGGTTGACCTAGTAGGGTTAACCTAGTTAGGGTTAACCTAGTTAGGGTTACCTAGTTAGGGGTTAACCTAGTTAGGGTTAACCTAGTTAGGGTTAACCTAGTTAGGGTTAACCTAGGTTAGGGTTTAACCTAGTTTGGGTTAACCAGAGTTAGGGTTAACCTAGTTAGGGGTTAACCTAGTTAGGGTTTAACCTAGTTAGGGTTAACCTAGTTAGGGTTAACCTAGTTAGGGTTAACCTAGGTTTAAGAGGGTTAACCTAGTTAGGGTTAATCTAGTTAGGTTAACCTAGTTAGGGTTAACCTAGTTAGGGTTAACCCTAGTTAGGGTTAACCTAGGTTAGGGTTAACCTAGCTAGGGTCTAGCCTAGTTAGGGTTAACCTAGAGTACGGTTCCCGGAAAGTGGTCCCCGTCCCACTTTGGACCCCATTAAAATACATGGGTTCCCTTATCGCCTGCTGTACGTATGAATTTGCGCAAGAGAGTTCATATTTTGACAGGATTATAGGTAGGAAAATGATCGCGTTTAAACGACAAAAGAAACGCTCGCATCGAAACCATGCACACATCTTGAAAACACGGCAAATACCTGGGGCGGTGTTGCCCCGGCTTACCCTACAGATGTGTCAACCCCACGATTTCAGCCAGGTCTCCTGCAGACGTCGCGCTGCAGACTTCGCGCCGTGTGATGGTTTCTCGTCTGACCAGTGCTCGTTGTTGTTTGCAGGTTTAGAGATAGCCATATTCGTGATGATATTCCTGAACTATGGGTTATCATGGGTATAGAGCACTACGGACAGCCATCATCAGTGGCATCAGTGCTGGAGCTGTTCAACATCCTCTTCACCACCATCAGCACTCTGGGTGAGTACAATATATGTGAGTGGTTTTGAGGCTCGGGATATTGGCCAGACTTACCAACAGAGGAAAATGTTAATATGGCGAATGTATGGCGATTGGTGTTAGTAGGACAGACCCACTTAAATCAAATCAATGAGTGTCGAGCTGCTGTGACACTATTTAAATTGACAATCATATATTGATCACACATTTCATCAACCCATACAGTCAGTCAGACCACTGGCGGTCCGAGAATGGGGGGGATGGACGCTAAAATTTCGCTCCGCTTCAGCAGCAAAATGTTGTTGACCGGGGGGGGCGGGGTGGGAGGGGGGGGGGGGGGGGGGGGGGGGTTGGAGTCGGGTCGTCAGCGCGAAAAATCGTTGACGGGGGGGGGGGGGGGGGCGGGTGTCGGGTTCTCGATAGCGAAAGTCATTGACCGGGGGGAATTTTTTCTTCTCCTAATTATCACTTCTTACAGCCAATGCAGGAACACGCGGGGCGGGGACATCCTTGTATTGAATGTCCGCCATGCTATTGTGGGGGAGGGGGGGGGGGGGCATTTGATTTGCCACTAATGCTCCCACTCCTCTGGGTCCGCCAGTGGTAAAAACCAGACAAATCCAATTTTACCACTTCTGTCGCTTTCAAGCATTCTTTTGTTGTAGCAGAGTTCATGCTGAGTCTGATTTTGACTAGGCTGGAAATGCAAAAAAATTGTGAGACCTCTATTCATAGTACCCATACAATGCACCGGGGATAGAGACTAAGGCATGGTGGCAAAAGGGGTGTCAGATGTGTAGAAGATTGATACCTGTAATTACTTGAGTCTGGCATTTGGCCCTGAGGCCAAGAGTAGCCAGCCCAACTATAGAATTAAAATTACCATGAGAATGACCAGTATTAGACGTTACCTACACATTCACAAAGCGTGAGCATTTAGTTAGTGCTCCCTGAAACCTGCGTGGCTCGGCAACCACGTATACCCACTGACCCCAGTCACAATACCTAAAATACTGTCGAAATGCGTTCCACGCAAGCTATTCAGTGCTATAAACTTTGGTCGCCAAAACGCGACGTTTTTGAACTTACGTTGGTTGTAGGAATCGCTCCCAGATCGGAAATTTAGCGCCAGACGCGCCACGCATATTTGGAAATGTCGAATACAAAGTCAAGGCCCATCATACTTAGGGACAGTGGCGTCCGAGTATCAACTATCAGGTCATGCAGGTCATGAACCTGGTCCTTTGGACAAAAAAAAATGGAGAAAAATAATCCACAAAATCAAAATTTCCAAACATGTTCAAAAACAGGAATATATATTGGAGAAGTAGAACGAAGTATAGACAATACCCAAAACCGAATTTCAAAGCAATATCTTTAGTTTTGGCTGACTTTATGGCTACTTAACCCTATTTGTAACAGGCTCCTGGCTACCCCTATTTGTAACAGGGGGGGGGGGCGGATTCCGCCCCCCGGAAGATCTCGAGATCTACCAGTCCGCTTTTTCAAAAATGAAACGGCGCTTTAGTTCCCCTCAACACGACTATACATTTCTAAATAATAAAAAAGTATAGTATTTTGGATAGGGGGGCAACAGGGTAGGCAAAAACTACATATTTTAGTGGTATTTTTGATCCTACATAGCTTTCATGTTTATCGACCGATTTTAACACAACTAATAGGAATCGGTAGAGATTGAATTGGAAATTGATATATGACGTGTGACGGTTTGAAAGTCAAAAAGTTATAGGCGTGTGCAGGTCACGTCAACGATGGGGTTGCGATAACACGTATAAAGAGCTATTTTGAAGTTTTGTTATAAATGAGGGGATGGGGGTATTGGCGTCTTTTATGGTCGAGAAACAGTTATAAATCAAATTCTTTGCCCAAGGCGGTACCAGGTTAGTGAAAAAGGGAGGTCAAATTGGGGAAAAAACTATTAAACCGCAGACATGTGCTACCCCGCACTACAAATCTGATACTGATCGTAGATAGTTCCTTTTGCATGTTTTACTTCATCATAGGCGTATCCAGGATCCAAACGGGGGGCGGCGCAAGACCTTTTGATAAGTATATTATCCGCTATTATGATACTAACTAGTCAACAGTGACTATTTCACTTACAACTTCAATTAACATTTGCTTACCCCACTTTTTACCCTACCTGGACTCGCCTAATATCTTATAAACGTTCATAGACGTAGCCTGTGGTGCGTGTTTCATCCGAAAACTGCAGTATGTTATGTCATTGTACGCCCATGCCTCTTAGTTTCCTTGCAATAATATGACCCTTTTCCTTCCATTCCGAGCGCCCCTCTGCAAAAAAAAAATGCTTTATTTCCCTTTTCTGGCCTCATATATGCATATATCATTATAAGCTAAACGTCTATTGCGCCGTTAGCGCTGGCATATCGTCATCACCATGCCAGTCACCCCCCCCCCCCCCCATGTTCATGTGCCTGAACACGCCCCTGAAACTCATATTTGAATAAATTATGCAAATAATGGAAGCAGAAGCTATCTTTTACATCTTGGATAGCTATAAATGCCCCTTAGATCTCTCTATTGGCTTCCCGCCAAGCATTGAATACTTGCTGGAACCCCCCCCCCCTTTTCAAGCCCCTGAAACCGCCTCTGCCATGCAATTTGTATGATATTTCATTAACATTAACTAATTTGCACTTGTTGCAATCACCGGTAAACCGATGCCAGTCCTTCATACTTAAGGCAGTTAGGAAGAAACCGTGAAGATCGCATTTCCGTATTATCGCCAAAATGTCGCCTCCGAACCCACCCAAAACTGTGCCCTGGAGCCGCCCTCTGTTCAGGCTAAGAACTCAAAATTTTGAATCCAAATGCAGTATTAAATTTATATGAAAAGTCCCCAAATTTCATGGGTCTGCTCCCAGCCGTTCTGGAGATATCTGCAAAAACATGAGGGGGCGGAATCCGCCCCCCTGTTACAAATAGGGTTAAGTATGATGGGTCTGGATTTTGAATTCGACATTTCCAAATATACACGCGCCACCTTCCCTCCTGCTACCAAAATGCTACAAAATAGAGGGAAACACGACGAGGAAAAATATAACATTTGCTTTTGGTCGCAAAAAGGTTATTTTTCGCAGTCAGTACCCATTTGTCGTCGCCAGTTTCAGCGGATTTGGGGAGGGGGGAGCTAATTTCTATTG
>JAXIVJ010008908.1:0-50000 GCA_036785665.1 Chirona hameri | reverse complement strand
TACATACATACATACATACATACATACATACATACATACATACATACATACATACATACATACATACATACATACATACATACATACATACATACATACATACATACATACATACATACATACATACATACATACATACATACATACATACATACATACATACATACATACATACATACATACATACATACATACATACATACATACATACATACATACATACATACATACATACATACATACATACATACATACATACATACATACATACATACATACATACATACATACATACATACATACATACATACATACATACATACATACATACATACATACATACATACATACATACATACATACATACATACATACATACATACATACATACATACATACATACATACATACATACATACATACATACATACATACATACATACATACATACATACATACATACATACATACATACATAATAACATACATACATACATACATACATACATACATACATACATACATACATACATACATACATACATACATACATACATACATACATACATACATACATACATACATACATACATACATACATACATACATACATACATACATACATACATACATACATACATACATACATACATACATACATACATACATACATACATACATACATACATACATACATACATACATACATACATACATACATACATACATACATACATACATACATACATACATACATACATACATACATACATACATACATACATACATACATACATACATACATACATACATACATACATACATACATACATAGATACATAGATAATAGATATATAGATATATAGATATATAGATATATAGATATATAGATATATAGATATATAGATATATAGATATATAGATATATAGATATATAGATATATAGATATATAGATATATAGATATATAGATATATAGATATATAGATATATAGATATATAGATATATAGATATATAGATATATAGATATATAGATATATAGATATATAGATATATAGATATATAGATATATAGATATATAGATATATAGATATATAGATATATAGATATATAGATATATAGATATATAGATATATAGATATATAGATATATAGATATATAGATATATAGATATATAGATATATAGATATATAGATATATAGATATATAGATATATAGATATATAGATATATAGATATATAGATATATAGATATATAGATATATAGATATATAGATATATAGATATATAGATATATAGATATATAGATATATAGATATATAGATATATAGATATATAGATATATAGATATATAGATATATAGATATATAGATATATAGATATATAGATATATAGATATATAGATATATAGATATATAGATATATAGATATATAGATATATAGATATATAGATATATAGATATATAGATATATAGATATATAGATATATAGATATATAGATATATAGATATATAGATATATAGATATATAGATATATAGATATATAGATATATAGATATATAGATATATAGATATATAGATATATAGATATATAGATATATAGATATATAGATATATAGATATATAGATATATAGATATATAGATATATAGATATATAGATATATAGATATATAGATATATAGATATATAGATATATAGATATATAGATATATAGATATATAGATATATAGATATATAGATATATAGATATATAGATATATAGATATATAGATATATAGATATATAGATATATAGATATATAGATATATAGATATATAGATATATAGATATATAGATATATAGATATATAGATATATAGATATATAGATATATAGATATATAGATATATAGATATATAGATATATAGATATATAGATATATAGATATATAGATATATAGATATATAGATATATAGATATATAGATATATAGATATATAGATATATAGATATATAGATATATAGATATATAGATATATAGATATATAGATATATAGATATATAGATATATAGATATATAGATATATAGATATATAGATATATAGATATATAGATATATAGATATATAGATATATAGATATATAGATATATAGATATATAGATATATAGATATATAGATATATAGATATATAGATATATAGATATATAGATATATAGATATATAGATATATAGATATATAGATATATAGATATATAGATATATAGATATATAGATATATAGATATATAGATATATAGATATATAGATATATAGATATATAGATATATAGATATATAGATATATAGATATATAGATATATAGATATATAGATATATAGATATATAGATATATAGATATATAGATATATAGATATATAGATATATAGATATATAGATATATAGATATATAGATATATAGATATATAGATATATAGATATATAGATATATAGATATATAGATATATAGATATATAGATATATAGATATATAGATATATAGATATATAGATATATAGATATATAGATATATAGATATATAGATATATAGATATATAGATATATAGATATATAGATATATAGATATATAGATATATAGATATATAGATATATAGATATATAGATATATAGATATATAGATATATAGATATATAGATATATAGATATATAGATATATAGATATATAGATATATAGATATATAGATATATAGATATATAGATATATAGATATATAGATATATAGATATATAGATATATAGATATATAGATATATAGATATATAGATATATAGATATATAGATATATAGATATATAGATATATAGATATATAGATATATAGATATATAGATATATAGATATATAGATATATAGATATATAGATATATAGATATATAGATATATAGATATATAGATATATAGATATATAGATATATAGATATATAGATATATAGATATATAGATATATAGATATATAGATATATAGATATATAGATATATAGATATATAGATATATAGATATATAGATATATAGATATATAGATATATAGATATATAGATATATAGATATATAGATATATAGATATATAGATATATAGATATATAGATATATAGATATATAGATATATAGATATATAGATATATAGATATATAGATATATAGATATATAGATATATAGATATATAGATATATAGATATATAGATATATAGATATATAGATATATAGATATATAGATATATAGATATATAGATATATAGATATATAGATATATAGATATATAGATATATAGATATATAGATATATAGATATATAGATATATAGATATATAGATATATAGATATATAGATATATAGATATATAGATATATAGATATATAGATATATAGATATATAGATATATAGATATATAGATATATAGATATATAGATATATAGATATATAGATATATAGATATATAGATATATAGATATATAGATATATAGATATATAGATATATAGATATATAGATATATAGATATATAGATATATAGATATATAGATATATAGATATATAGATATATAGATATATAGATATATAGATATATAGATATATAGATATATAGATATATAGATATATAGATATATAGATATATAGATATATAGATATATAGATATATAGATATATAGATATATAGATATATAGATATATAGATATATAGATATATAGATATATAGATATATAGATATATAGATATATAGATATATAGATATATAGATATATAGATATATAGATATATAGATATATAGATATATAGATATATAGATATATAGATATATAGATATATAGATATATAGATATATAGATATATAGATATATAGATATATAGATATATAGATATATAGATATATAGATATATAGATATATAGATATATAGATATATAGATATATAGATATATAGATATATAGATATATAGATATATAGATATATAGATATATAGATATATAGATATATAGATATATAGATATATAGATATATAGATATATAGATATATAGATATATAGATATATAGATATATAGATATATAGATATATAGATATATAGATATATAGATATATAGATATATAGATATATAGATATATAGATATATAGATATATAGATATATAGATATATAGATATATAGATATATAGATATATAGATATATAGATATATAGATATATAGATATATAGATATATAGATATATAGATATATAGATATATAGATATATAGATATATAGATATATAGATATATAGATATATAGATATATAGATATATAGATATATAGATATATAGATATATAGATATATAGATATATAGATATATAGATATATAGATATATAGATATATAGATATATAGATATATAGATATATAGATATATAGATATATAGATATATAGATATATAGATATATAGATATATAGATATATAGATATATAGATATATAGATATATAGATATATAGATATATAGATATATAGATATATAGATATATAGATATATAGATATATAGATATATAGATATATAGATATATAGATATATAGATATATAGATATATAGATATATAGATATATAGATATATAGATATATAGATATATAGATATATAGATATATAGATATATAGATATATAGATATATAGATATATAGATATATAGATATATAGATATATAGATATATAGATATATAGATATATAGATATATAGATATATAGATATATAGATATATAGATATATAGATATATAGATATATAGATATATAGATATATAGATATATAGATATATAGATATATAGATATATAGATATATAGATATATAGATATATAGATATATAGATATATAGATATATAGATATATAGATATATAGATATATAGATATATAGATATATAGATATATAGATATATAGATATATAGATATATAGATATATAGATATATAGATATATAGATATATAGATATATAGATATATAGATATATAGATATATAGATATATAGATATATAGATATATAGATATATAGATATATAGATATATAGATATATAGATATATAGATATATAGATATATAGATATATAGATATATAGATATATAGATATATAGATATATAGATATATAGATATATAGATATATAGATATATAGATATATAGATATATAGATATATAGATATATAGATATATAGATATATAGATATAGAGATATAGAGATGTATATATAGATAGATGTATATATAGATAGATGTATATATAGATAGATGTATATATAGATAGATTTATATATAGATAGATTTATATATAGATAGATGTATATATAGATAGATGTATATATAGATAGATGCATAGATTGATAGATGCATAGATTGATAGATGCATAGATTGATAGATGCATAGATTGATAGATGCATAGATTGATAGATAGATAGATAGATATATACACATATATAATATACACATTTTAGGTCCTGCAAGATTGAAACCCTTCGGCCAAAAACTGTGGCTGTGGTACGACCGGAAACTTTTTGGAGGTGGGGTCATCACGTGACCTGGTTTGGTGACCTGACCTAAGATGACCCGAGGTCAATAATTGCACATAATAACCGGTGACGCCGCGGTGCCTCCGGGCGTAGGTCGCCGGTGTCCGCTGCCGTGCTCTTTGTTCGGGCTAACTGGCTTGTCATCTGAAATACGTTTGGCGACTCGGCGTCGTCCGTGGCGGCCGCTGTTGACGGGCCGTAGCGGCCGTTTCGTGGTCTCCCGGCCACCGTTACCGGCCCGACGTCCGCCTTCTGGCGTCGTTAGCGACCCGTTTTCACTGAGTTGCACCCGTCGTCACCGGGCAGCGGCCACCCGTTACGAATATACCTGATCGGCGGTCAGCCGTCGTTCCCGGGTCTCTACCGTGCAGTAACGCTGCTGCGGCGCGCTGTTTTCCAGCTCTACGACCGGGTGACTTCGCGTCAGCTGGGCGCGGTGCCCGGTGCGAGCAGCGAGGCCGTTTGCCGGTGGCGGGACGTTCTGGACGTGCTACGGGAGTGCGAGGACACCGGCGACCTGGCCGACATCCTCGAGCTGAAGGAAATCCTTTGCCGGCCCCATATGAAGGTAAGTAAATCCTCTGCCGGTCCTATATGAAGGTAAGCTATGTGAAGGTCCTCTGCCGGCCCCATATGAATATAAGGGTATTAAACCATGGTGACAGGCAGACAGTGTGGCATTGAAATATATCCTCTGTTGGCCTTATATGAGGATAATGTGATTGCATTCCTTTACTGGGGGAAGTGTGATAGTAAAGGAAATCATCTATCCGCCGCGTGTTTACGTTCTGCAACCAGTTAAGGAGGACCCTGAAAACATGGTGCAAACGGCCACATCACTACTACACACTTCTACCACTGTATACTACCACGGCCTACCACTACCCATATCATCTCATGGTCGGCCGGTGGAGAGCTCCGCCGGCCACTACCCAGATCATCTCACGGTTGGCCGGTGGAGAGCTCCGCCGGCCACTACCCAGATCATCTCACGGTCGGCCGGTGGAGAGCTCCGCCGGCCACTACCCAGATCATCTCACGGTCGGCCGGTGGAGAGCTCCGCCGGCCACTACCCAGATCATCTCACGGTCGGCCGGTGGAGAGCTCCGCCGGCCACTACCCAGATCATCTCACGGTCGGCCGGTGGAGAGCTCCGCCGGCCACTACCCAGATCATCTCACGGTTGGCCGGTGGAGAGCTCCGCCGGCCACTACCCAGATCATCTCACGGTCGGCCGGTGGAGAGCTCCGCCGGCCACTACCCAGATCATCTCACGGTCGGCCGGTGGAGAGCTCCGCCGGCCACTACCCAGATCATCTCACGGTCGGCCGGTGGAGAGCTCCGCCGGCCACTACCCAGATCATCTCACGGTCGGCCGGTGGAGAGCTCCGCCGGCCACTACCCAGATCATCTCACGGTTGGCCGGTGGAGAGCTCCGCCGGCCACTACCCAGATCATCTCACGGTCGGCCGGTGGAGAGCTCCGCCGGCCACTACCCAGATCATCTCACGGTCGGCCGGTGGAGAGCTCCGCCGGCCACTACCCAGATCATCTCACGGTCGGCCGGTGGAGAGCTCCGCCGGCCACTACCCAGATCATCTCACGGTTGGCCGGTGGAGAGCTCCGCCGGCCACTACCCAGATCATCTCACGGTCGGCCGGTGGAGAGCTCCGCCGGCCACTACCCAGATCATCTCACGGTCGGCCGGTGGAGAGCTCCGCCGGCCACTACCCAGATCATCTCACGGTCGGCCGGTGGAGAGCTCCGCCGGCCACTACCCAGATCATCTCACGGTCGGCCGGTGGAGAGCTCCGCCGGCCACTACCCAGATCATCTCACGGTTGGCCGGTGGAGAGCTCCGCCGGCCACTACCCAGATCATCTCACGGTCGGCCGGTGGAGAGCTCCGCCGGCCACTACCCAGATCATCTCACGGTCGGCCGGTGGAGAGCTCCGCCGGCCACTACCCAGATCATCTCACGGTCGGCCGGTGGAGAGCTCCGCCGGCCACTACCCAGATCATCTCACGGTCGGCCGGTGGAGAGCTCCGCCGGCCACTACCCAGATCATCTCACGGTCGGCCGGTGGAGAGCTCCGCCGGCCACTACCCAGATCATCTCACGGTCGGCCGGTGGAGAGCTCCGCCGGCCACTACCCAGATCATCTCACGGTCGGCCGGTGGAGAGCTCCGCCGGCCACTACCCAGATCATCTCACGGTCGGCCGGTGGAGAGCTCCGCCGGCCACTACCCAGATCATCTCACGGTTGGCCGGTGGAGAGCTCCGCCGGCCACTACCCAGATCATCTCACGGTCGGCCGGTGGAGAGCTCCGCCGGCCACTACCCAGATCATCTCACGGTCGGCCGGTGGAGAGCTCCGCCGGCCACTACCCAGATCATCTCACGGTCGGCCGGTGGAGAGCTCCGCCGGCCACTACCCAGATCATCTCACGGTTGGCCGGCGGAGAGCTGCAACTTTAAAGGAACAGATCCCATCGAGCTATTGAAACCCACATTTGTGTAGTGTTTGGTCTGCTTTGAGCGACACCATCGGCATGGTGGGCTTTGTGCGTGCCCTAAATTTGTAAAGAGGACAAAATATCAGGTGAATGGGCGCACGTGTGCTCCCGTACCATGTCATATTTCAAACCTGCTTTAGCTTTACCAGAGCGCGCCCGCTCGGTCATTGCCCAGAAAGGCGTTTTACTGGTTTAATATAATAGGTCATGTCAAAAACGCACATATCCAGGCATTCTGTAGAATGCCTGACCGATCAGGCATTTTGTAGAATGCCTAGGCAATCTATAGAATGCCTGACCGATCAGGCATTCTATAGAATGCCTGATTCTTCACATTGACTGTAACATATACGTACCCTGTTTGATTTGTAAGCTGCCTCACAGACAAAGACATAGTTAGACACCGGAGCTTATTTTGTATCAACAGCGCCAAGTTGGCTGCATCCTTGCGGCCACTGACATCAATATAATACCTAGACAGCCAACTCGCGCGCCGCATACGCCGGACGGCCCATTCCCACACTGTGGTGGCGTCAACTGGCCTGGGGGGCAAAACATCGCGGCGCGCCATAGGGACCAATGTATAAATGGCAAATTTGAACGGCGTCCTGACTGGGCTACGCTTGGAAAAAGTGGTGCAAAGTAGCATCATATTATTCTCTGGAGATTCTAGATTGAGCCCAAACAAATTATAAGCTTCCACCTGGTCATGGAATTTCTGGGGAGCAGCAGAAATGATCGGTTACCATGGCCTTGTTTGGGGTGTAACAACCACGTTATACCGTTCACTTTCCGTTGCAAATGCGATCTAAGCTTCATATGAAATATATGAAGCTTATATTATAATATATGAAGCTTAGTGTGCGGTGCGCAAAATCATGTTGTGTTCATGTCAGTATAATGTTCAACATGTCAGTGAAGCGTTGACAGTTGCTTTTTCCCAGTTAGCAGCTCCAACCTAGTTGACTCTTGTGACCTCTTGACTCTTGGAAAAACATATCGTTAACACGCGCCCTGGAGGGCCTCTGATAATCACACGCCCTGGAGGGGGGATTTCGCCCCCCCCCCTTGATCTCGAAAACCTCGCAACGTAGCGACAGCGGAAAACGGCGTTAGATAGCTCGAGACGAGCTCTTTCGGAAATATATCTGTTTTTTGTTGTTGTTGTTCAAGTCAATATTGAGGTCACCAGAGGTCATCAAAGGTCAGATTTTCCAGTTTTAGGACCTCGCTTCGAACACCCCCAAATATCTCGGGAACTATGATAGCTAGGAACAAACGAGAAAACAAACAATCGAAAGCTCTTGAAATATGCAATTGCCATAGGTGTCCTCAAATTTGAGCTCAGAGGCCATTCTTATTAAAAAAATCGAGCCGTGGCTCGTTTTTTTTAAAGAATGGCCTCAGGACCCGGTGCGGGAGATGTTTAGCGTCGAAACAGCGCCTCGAAATTGCAGCAGCAAAGCCAAATAATATGCAGGTATTTTACACACTGCCCAAACAACACATTTCTAGTCTGAGGTAATTCTTTAAACAAACAAAAAATCGAGCCATGGCGCGATTTTTTTAAATCTCAATAAGAATGACCTCAGGTCAGTCGTTTAGGCTCCACAGGTCATCAAAGGTCAAAAAGGGTATTTTTTGGTAAAACTGTTTTTCGCAAATAACGTTTTACCTAATAAAGATAAAGCAATACGTTTGACGCCATCGTGTTTGTCTCGTCAAGACACTTCGAATCATATTCATGTTTACCAGGTTAGGTCAACAGATAAAGTTGACCTCAGGTCAAGGTCAATGGTGACCCAAGTAGGTCATGTTGCATATTGGGAGACGTGTCCCGACGAGACAAACACATTTGTACCGTTTTCAATTCTCTATCTGCATTATGTCGATAGTTATTGACAACAGAGTATTTGTGGTCACGAAATTGACCCGACCTTAGTTCACCGATATCAGAAATCCGAGATGTACAAATTATATCTATGAACTTATGAAATCCTGCAAGTTTGAAACTGATCGGCCTAACTGGCTGCGGTACGACCGCAAACGTTTTGGAGATGGGGTAATCACTTGACCTGGTTTCGTGACCTGACCTGAGATGACACGAGGTCAAGAATTGCACATAATGTGGATAGTTGATTTCCGAACAGGTATGCAAAAAATGGCGGCGCTGCGCGCCGCCGTTTTTGCGCTATCCTCGAAAAACCTTAGGGGTTGGCGGATTTCGCCCCCCTCCAGGGCGCTTGTTAACGTTCACATTGACATATATAAACAGTCAACTCCTCATATTAATTTATTGCTGACCAAGACGCGTTTCGTATTTATAACTTCTTTAGTTGGTCATTCAAAATGGGACATTCAAAACAAGATGATTGACACTGCAAAAATACATACAAAGTTCATGCACATCACGTGATTGTTTTACCCATTAGTCTCCTACGATGCGAAGCAATCACGTGTCAGACATCTAATTTATGTATTGCCCAAATTAATTTCGAAGCCATTTCAGATAAAGTTATTCTTCCAGTCTTAAGATTCATACATTTTGTTGGCATTGTTCGGGAGATAACTTCACCCGTTATCCCGTTGTTCCGGTAGCCCCCAGTGACTCGTCGATCCTTGAATCCATTGCCATTTTTCAGGAAACACTCAGAAACGGGCTAGCGCTAATCAAGACTCAGGTACCTTTTTCATGTTCACCCCATGGGTTATTTTGTTCGCTGAAGTGTCGGTGAACAGCATGTCACTGCTGTTTAGGTGAACTAGGCGTGGCCATCGGTGCGCTCCTGTCTCAAAGCCGTAAACGCCATCATCAATTGGATAGCAGTATTGACCGGCCATATGCAGTATATAGGCAGTAAGCGCCATACGTTTCCTCACACCCAGCCTCCCACTCCCAGAATGGCTCGCTCCCCGCACGCGGCCACCCCACGCCGCGACACTGCGACTCGAGCCCAGAGCCCTGTTCACGACGCCTGCTGACGGGCTGACTGCTGCTGCCTACTGCTGTCAAAACGTATCGACCAATCATCGTGGACCAGTAGGGGAATGGGATGTGGGGAGGGGTACGGTGTATGACGTCATACCTCTGCTGTCTCCTGCTGTCGCTGCTGCCGGAAAATCGCGTTAGCCGGACAGCAGATAACACACATTGGCGCACGTGGCAATTTCCAAACATGAAGCGTTGATAAACAACCAACGATCTCCAAGCGAAAAGCTTGAAGAAGCGAAGATGGATATGGAGTAAGTCTGCGATAATGTTAGTTTACTGTTTATGTTGGTATTAGGTACCATACGCTCTACTACTTACCCAGCTGTAAGAGCAAATTTATCGTAGCAAGTACGCCAGATATGTATCGTGAATCGACAGCATTCGTGTTCAAGTAGTAATCGCCGGCGATGACGTAGGTTGGTGTGTGCTGCTGTTTTGGGCAGCCGTGGGCAGCCGGTCAGCAGAAGGTCGTGAACAAGGCTCAGGCCACCACGCGGCCCAGGGTGGTGTCACACAGGCTCCGCCCCAACCAGCGAACAGGCTCCGCCCCAACCAGCGAACAGGCTCCGCCGCGAGTGGTGGGGGAGAGGCAGACTTCCTAAAGAACCCGCCAAAACCCGGCGGGTTAGATCATTTGGTTAGATGAGAGTGTTGTCCTGTAACGCCCAGATAGTGGGTTCGAGCCACATGCTGGCTGGAACTTTTCATAGCTCACCAATAGCTTGTCTCGGGCAGTACGTTAGGTTCTGTGTTCACAGCTCACCAATAGCTTGTCTCGGGCAGTACGTTAGGTTCCGTGGTCACAGCTCACCAATAGCTTGTCTCGGGCAGTACGTTAGGTTCTGTGTTCACAGCTCACCAATAGCTTGTCTCGGGCAGTACGTTAGGTTCCGTGGTCACAGCTCACCAATAGCTTGTCTCGGGCAGTACGTTAGGTTCCGTGTTCACAGCACACCAATAGCTTGTCTCGGGCAGTACGTTAGGTTCCGTGTTCACAGCTCACCAATAGCTTGTCTCGGGCAGTACGTTAGGTTCCGTGTTCACAACACCAATAGCTTGTCTCGGGCAGTACGTTAGGTTCCGTGTTCACAGCTCACCAATAGCTTGTCTCGGGCAGTACGTTAGGTTCCGTGTTCACAGCTCACCAATAGCTTGTCTCGGGCAGTACGTTAGGTTCCGTGTTCACATCTCACCAATAGCTTGTCTCGGGCAGTACGTTAGGTTCCGTGTTCACATCTCACCAATAGCTTGTCTCGGGCAGTACGTTAGGTTCCGTGTTCACAGCACCAATAGCTTGTCTCGGGCAGTACGTTAGGTTCCGTGTTCACATCTCACCAATAGCTTGTCTCGGGCAGTACGTTAGGTTCCGTGTTCACAGCACCAATAGCTTGTCTCGGGCAGTACGTTGGATTCCATGTTCACAGCTCACCAATAGCTTGTCTCGGACAGTACGTTAGGTTCCGTGTTCACAGCTCACCAATAGCTTGTCTCGGGCAGTACGTTAGGTTCCGTGATCATAGCTCACCAATAGCTTGTCTCGGGCAGTACGTTAGGTTCCGTGTTCATAGCTCACCAATAGCTTGTCTCGGGCAGTACGTTAGGTTCCGTGTTTACAGCTCACCAATAGCTTGTCTCGGGCAGTACGTTAGGTTCCGTGGTGTGGCCGACAGACAGACAGAGGCTCTTCTGAATAGTCATTTAGATGCTTGGGCGACGTTATAACCTTGCTTGGTTTGGAGGCTGTACCCACCAGAACCACCCCTCCTGACGTGAGGTGTGACGTGTAACGTGTGGCCAGCCGAATGTGGGACCAATGGTCGTATAAGGCTATGCTGATGTAATTTGCGGCCTCCTCTCCTTTGATTGCGGCTCCCGCTGCCAACTTTGAAACTCATGCGGTAAAGCCGGCCAGTGCGAGCGAGCATAACAGGATATTCCAGTGAGCCGCAGGGTGTCTGTGAAGGGCGGACTCCGAGCAGGCTAAACAAGTTCCGGTTCCTAAAGAAATGTGTTAACCCTCGCCCTACGGGGGGGGGGGGGGGCTGACAGGCCCCACTGATATTTTTTTTGAATAACTTTGTACACATGCAGCGCATCTTTCTGAAATTTTTGGTAGCTGAGTTTACAACAATTATACGTATGCTATAACTTTTTTTTATTGAAATTGGTTAAGTAGTTTGGGAGATAATCATGTTTTGATGACGTCATGTTGGTAAAACAATGATAATTATTTGAAAAATCGTAGAAAACAGAGTTGTAATGCAAATTGAAAACGCAATTCACCAAAGATACAAAATGGCATTCTCTTTAAAATGGCAATCTCGAATTGTCAAAAAAAAAAGTTTTTTGACCCCTAAAATAAAAAAAATAAAAATAAAATGAATCCCCGCAAATTCAAAATTTTCAAAGATATTAAAAAAAACGGAATATATGTGAGAGAACTGAGTATGGTCAATGCCCATACCAAATTTCAAAGCAATATCTTCATTTTTGACTGAGTGATGGCTCCTTAAGTGTAAGAAACTGATGACGTCATTTTAAAAAAAAAATACTTTTTTACTCTTTTTTTACAAGATATGAACAAATAATTACCTTTTCTGTATTTCTGAGCCAAAACTGGTCTAGAAACATGCCTTTTTATTTACATTTATCAATTTCCAATTTTGAGGTTTTCGAAGAGCAAACTCGCAAACGTGGTAAATCCGAAGTCATTCACTTGACCTGGAAGGTCAACCGTTGACCTGAAACCTAAAAATCACATACTGTTAGATTCGTCTCATGACAAGCAACATGCTGGTTCTTACCGCATTGCTCTACGTTGCTTGGTTTGGAAGTTAACAGGGGGGGGGGGGCTGTCAGCCCATCCCCCCGTAGGGTGAAGGTGAAAAAAGCTCCCGTAGGGCGAGGGTTAATCACTACTCTGCATGCTGTGGCGGACATCTCTATTCGCTAGTAATTGTTTTCTCATGGTCGGCCACCAACAACGCTGCTGACGTCATAGTGGTGTCACGCCGGACTGCATTTCTGCGGGCCGACACTGGGTGCCGAGATGGACGGGAGGCGAGGCAGCAGGGGTCCGAGATGGACGGGAGGCGAGGCAGCAGGGGGCCGAGATGGACGGGAGGCGAGGCAGCAGGGGGCCGACACTGGGTGCCGAGATGGACGGGAGGCGAGGCAGCAGGGGTCCGAGATGGACGGGAGGCGAGGCAGCAGGGGGCCGAGATGGACGGGAGGCGAGGCAGCAGGGGGCCGACACTGGGTGCCGAGATGGACGGGAGGCGAGGCAGCAGGGGGCCGACACTGGGTGCCGAGATGGACGGGAGGCGAGGCAGCAGGGGGCCGAGATGGACGGGAGGCGAGGCAACAGGGGTCCGAGATGGAGGGGAGGCGAGGCAGCAGGGGGCCGAGATGGAGGGGAGGGATGCAACAGGGGTTCGAGATGGACGGGAGGCGAGGCAGCAGGGGTCCGAGATGGAGGGGAGGCGAGGCAGCAGGGGGCCGAGATGGAGGGGAGGCGAGGCAGCAGGGGGCCGAGATGGAGGGGAGGCGATGCAACAGGGGTTCAAGATGGACGGGAGGCGAGGCAGCAGGGGTCCGAGATGGAGGGGAGGCGAGTCAGCAGGGGGCCGAGATGGAGGGGAGGCGATGCAGCAGGGGTCCGAGATGGACGGGAGGCGAGGCAGCAGGGGTCCGAGATGGAGGGGAGGCGAGGCAGCAGGGGGCCGACACTGGGTACCGAGATGGACGGGAGGCGAGGCAGCAGGGGTCCGAGATGGAGGGGAGGCGAGGCAGCAGGGGGCCGACACTGGGTGCCGAGATGGACGGGAGGCGAGGCAGCAGGGGGCCGAGATGGAGGGGAGGCGATGCAGCAGGGGTCCGAGATGGAGGGGAGGCGAGGTAGCAGGGTGCCGAGATGGACGGGAGGCGAGGCAGCAGGGGTCCGAGATGGAGGGGAGGCGAGGCAGCAGGGGGCCGACACTGGGTGCCGAGATGGACGGGAGGCGAGGCAGCAGGGGGCCGAGATGGAGGGGAGGCGATGCAGCAGGGGTCCGAGATGGAGGGGAGGCGAGGTAGCAGGGTGCCGAGATGGACGGGAGGCGAGGCAGCAGGGGTCCGAGATAGACGGGAGGCGAGGCAGCAGGGTGCCGAGATGGACGGGAGGCGAGGCAGCAGGGGTCCGAGATGGAGGGAAGGCGAGGCAGCAGGGGGCCGAGATGGAGGGGAGGCGATGCAACAGGGGTTCGAGATGGACGGGAGGCGAGGCAGCAGGGGTTCGAGATGGAGGCGAGGCAGCAGAGGGCCGACACTGGGTGCCGAGATGGACGGGAGGCGAGGCAGCAGGGGGCCGAGATGGACGGGAGGCGAGGCAGCAGGGTGCCGAGATGGACGGGAGGCGAGGCAGCAGGGGGCCGAGATGGACGGGAAGCGAGGCAGCAGGGTGCCGAGATGGACGGGAGGCGAGGCAGCAGGGTGCCGAGATAGACGGGAGGCGAGGCAGCAGGGGGCCGAGATGGACGGGAGGCGAGGCAGCAGGGGTCCGAGATGGAGGGGAGGCGAGGCAGCAGAGGGCCGAGATGGAGGGAAGGCGATGCAGCAGGGGTCCGAGATGGACGGGAGGCGAGGCAGCAGGGGGCCGAGATGGAGGGGAGGCGATGCAGCGGGGGTCCGAGTTGGACGGGAGGCGAGGCAGCAGGGGGCCGAGATGGAGGGGAGGCGATGCAGCAGGGGTCCGAGATGGAGGGGAGGCGAGGTAGCAGGGGTCCGAGATGGAGGGGAGGCGAGGCAGCAGGGGGCCGAGATGGACGGGAGGCGAGGCAGCAGGGGTCCGAGATGGAGGGGAGGCGATGCAGCAGGGGGCCGACACTGGGTGCCGAGATGGACGGGAGGCGAGGCAGCAGGGGGCCGACACTGGGTGCCGAGATGGACGGGAGGCGAGGCAGCAGGGGGCCGACACTGGGTGCCGAGATGGACGGGAGGCGAGGCAGCAGGGGGCCGAGATGGAGGGGAGGCGAGGCAGCAGGGGTCCGAGATGGACGGGAGGCGAGGCAGCAGGGGTTCGAGATGGAGGCGAGGCAGCAGAGGGCCGACACTGGGTGCCGAGATGGACGGGAGGCGAGGCAGTAGGGGGCCGAGATGGAGGGGAGGCGAGGCAGCAGGGGGCCGAGATGGAGGGGAGGCGAGGCAGCAGGGGGCCGGTGACTGATGGGCGCCGCCGGTGACACTTTGTTGAATGACTTCCGTCAGCTGCCTTCAGCTGCCCCGAGCGACTGCACTAAATTTCGATCTGGTTTAGATTAGAGTATGTAAAATACGAGGAAACGACGGCCACGTGCGGATAACTGGGGACCCGGGGCTGCCAAGCGGCTCTGTCTGCTCGGAACGGGCGGCGTTGTCGCTATCAGGCGGCTGAATTTCCGGGGCAATACGCGGTAGGTGACGTGTGCACGTGCGTTACGCTTCTTCTACCTTCGCTGCAGAGGGGCTGATGGAGTTAATGCTGTAGGGCGTTTCTACCTTCGCTGCAGAGGGGCTGATGGAGTTAATGATGTAGGGCGTTTCTACCTTCGCTGCAGAGGGGTTACTGGAGTTAATGCTGTAGGGCGTTTCTACCTTCGCTGCAGAGGGGTTACTGGAGTTAATGATGTAGGGCGTTTCTACCTTCGCTGCAGAGGGGTTACTGGAGTTAATGCTGTAGGGCGTTTCTACCTTCGCTGCAGAGGGGTTACTGGAGTTAATGATGTAGGGCGTTTCTACCTTCGCTGCAGAGGGGCTGATGGAGTTAATGCTGTAGGGCGTTTCTACCTTCGCTGCAGAGGGGCTGATGGAGTTAATGCTGTAGGGCGTTTCTACCTTCGCTGCAGAGGGGCTGATGGAGTTAATGCTGTAGGGCGTTTCTACCTTCGCTGCAGAGGGGTTGCTGGAGTTAATGCTGTAGGGCGTTTCTACCTTCGCTGCAGAGGGGTTGATGGAGTTAATGATGTAGGGCGTTTCTACCCTCGCTGCAGAGGGGCTGATGGAGTTAATGATGTAGGGCGTTTCTACCTTCGCTGCAGAGGGGCTGATGGAGTTAATGATGTAGGGCGTTTCTACCTTCGCTGCAGAGGGGCTGATGGAGTTAATGATGTAGGGCGTTTCTACCTTCGCTGCAGAGGGGCTGATGGAGTTAATGCTGTAGGGCGTTTCTACCTTCGCTGCAGAGGGGCTGATGGAGTTAATGATGTAGGGCGTTTCTACCTTCGCTGCAGAGGAGTTACTGGAGTTAATGCTGTAGGGCGTTTCTACCTTCGCTGCAGAGGGTTGCTGGAGTTAATGATGTAGGGCGTATCTACCTTCGCTGCAGAGGGGCTGATGGAGTTAATGATGTAGGGCGTTTCTACCTTCGCTGCAGAGGGGTTACTGGAGTTAATGCTGTAGGGCGCTTCTACCTTCGCTGCAGAGGGGCTGATGGAGTTAATGATGTAGGGCGTTTCTACCTTCGCTGCAGAGGGGTTGCTGGAGTTAAGGATGCAGGGCGTGTCCACTGTCCGGATCAGGTCATGTTGGAAACACTGTGCAGCAGCCACCCACTCGGAGACGTGTTATATGCATCCGCATACTGAAGGCCGGTTTCCCAGCTATCGGTGACGTCATCCTCCATAATATCAATTCCTGCCTGAACGGTCCGACATCCCAGATCCTTGGAAACACTCCATAGTCAACCCCATCCACAAATCTGAAGACCCATCCGATCCTTCAAACTTCCGCCCAATATCCCTCGTCCCAGTCATCACCAAAATAGTCGAGCGCGTCGTCCATCGGCAGCTCTACCACTGCCTTATCTGCAACCACCTTCTCTCATCCACTCGGCACGGTGTTCGACCTCATCACTCCACTGAAACCGCGCTTTTGTCTGTATCTGCCCAAATCCTGGCCGCCACCGATAAGGGGAGATTGCAATGCTTTGCATAATTTATTTGAGCAAATGTTTTGACGTCATTTACCACACAATTCTTCTTCAAAAACATGTTTGTACGGCATTCAAACCTGGGTCGCCGCCTTTCTTAACCGTATTTGTAACGGGGGGGGGACAGGGCCTGCGCGAGGGGGGGGGGGCGGATTCCGCCCCCTCATGTTTTTCGCAGATATCTCCAGAACGGCTGGGAGCAGGCCCATGCAATTTTGGGACTTTTCCCACAATATATTTCCACATACGGAGTCAAAATTTTGAGTTCTTATCTTGAATAAAAGCGGTTCCAGGGCACGGTTTTGGAAGGGTTCTACGGCGACATTTGGCGATAATACTGAAATGCGATCTTCACGTTTTTTTTCCTAACTGCCTCAAGTATGAAAGAGTTACATGGGTTTACAGTGATTGAAACAAGTGCAAATTAGTTGATGTTAATTAAATATCATAAAAAATTGCATGGCAGAGGCGGTTTCAGGGACTTGACAGAACGGATCATCCCATAAGTATACTTACCAGTAAGGCGCCATAGTTGGCGATGAACGAGCGAGCGCGAAGGAAATATATGGCGAATTTCAACACCGTCGGGAAAATAGTTTCTGAGATACAAAAAAGGGTGCACACGTGCAGAGGCACCCCACCCCTGACTTGTGGGAAAGTTGCGACTGAGGGTTCACTAATCACACTAAATTTGCACACAATCTGCCCAGCCGTTGCGGAGTTATTGCGAGAGAACACAGACTGGTTATTGATTCAACTTTTTTGGAACGATTCAATCATGATTCATTTTGGAATCTGAATGATTCAATCACCGTTCGATTCACGGATACAATTTTGAGAATTGATTCTTTCCGATTCAAAGAATCAAAACAAATATTTTAATCGATTCACGTTTGATTCAACATTTAGATATATGTGGTGAATTTATGTCAAATCAATACAAATGGTAACATACAATACAGGGTGTTTCATAAAAATGTATCCACTTGGAAATCTCGCGATAACTCCGGTAGTTTTGGTTGAAGGTCTTCAAACTTACCTGCATTAAAAAGCTGATGAAATTCTACATCACATATGAGATACCCATCCCCATCGACGTTCTATTCACTTAGCTTCACTGCAGCGAAGAAGACTGAAAAATGCGACAAACACATAGCTATATTTCCTCAAAGGACGCGATCTTTCACAGATCTGAGGTCGCGCTGGAGCAGCAAACAGCAGGTCCTAAGCGCTTGATCAAACACGCTTGAGCAGCAAACAGTAATGAACATGAAACAATATGGCATGTCTGACAACAACGAAGTTACGACACCCGGGGCACCACTCTGACCAAGCCATGGCGGAGACCTCACATCAGATGCTCGAAATGTCGGTCGCCCGACTCCACACAAAGCTGCATCCTGCGTCGCATGTTGGCCATGACCTTGTGGCACATGACCGCTGTGATGGTGGTCAGGATCTCCCTGATGCTCTCCTTCAGGTCATCCAGAGTGCGTGGGTGGACCTGGTACACGGTTCCCTTGATGAACCCCCAAAGGAAAAACTCAAGGGGCTCAGGTCGGGTGACCTGGCCGGCCACCACAATTCCGTCTTCTGCGAGATGAGCCTGTCAGCGAACTTGGCCTTGAGTGCGTCCAGGCTGAAATGAGCGGTGTGTGCAGTGGCACCGTCTTGTTGCATCCACATTCCGTTCTGTTCCGGATCTTCGGGAAGAAGAACTCTTGGAGCATTGCAACGTAGCGCTCGCTAGGGGTTCATCATGGGAAGGCAGGTCCAACCACGCACTCTGAATGACCTGACGGAAAGCATCAGGGATATTCTGGCCACCATCACAGCCGACATGTGCCGCAAGGTCATGGCCAACATGCGACGCAGGATGCAGCTTTGTTTGGAGTCGGGCTGCCGACACTTCGAGCATCTGATGTGAGGTCGCCGCCATGGTATGGTCAGAGTGGTGCCCCGAGTGTCGTAACTTCGTTGTTGTCAGACATGCCATGTTGTTTCATGTTCATTACTGTTTGCGTCTCCTGAGGGCGGGGCTGAGGAGACCGGGCGTCCCGGCCGTCAGTGGTCTGCCGCCGGGAGCCTCCTGAGGGCGGGGCAGAGGAGACCGGGCGTCCCGGGCGTCAGTGAGCTGCCGCCGGGAGTCTCCTGAGGGCGGGGAGAGGGGCAGAGGAGACCGGGCGTCCCGGGCGTCAGTGAGCTGCCGCCGGGAGCCTCCTGAGGGCGGGGAGAGGGGCAGAGGAGACCGGGCGTCCCGGCCGTCAGTGGTCTGCCGCCGGGAGTCTCCTGAGGGCGGGGAGAGGGGCAGAGGAGACCGGGCGTCCCGGCCGTCAGTGGTCTGCCGCCGGGAGCCTCCTGAGGGCGGGGAGAAGGGCAGGGGAGACCGGGCGTCCCGGCCGTCAGTGGTCTGCCGCCGGGAGCCTCCTGAGGGTGGGGAGAGGGGCAGAGGAGACCGGGCGTCCCGGCCGTCAGTGAGCTGCCGCCGGGAGCCTCCTGAGGGCGGGGAGAGGGGCAGAGGAGACCGGGCGTCCCGGCCGTCAGTGGTCTGCCGCCGGGAGCCTCCTGAGGGCGGGGCAGGGGAGACCGGGCGTCCCGGCCGTCAGTGGTCTGCCGCCGGGAGCCTCCTGAGGGCGGGGAGAAGGGCAGGGGAGACCGGGCGTCCCGGCCGTCAGTGGTCTGCCGCCGGGAGCCTCCTGAGGGCGGGGAGAGGGGCAGAGGAGACCGGGCGTCCCGGCCGTCAGTGGTCTGCCGCCGGGAGCCTCCTGAGGGCGGGGAGAGGGGCAGAGGAGACCGGCCGTCCCGGCCGTCAGTGGTCTGCCGCCGGGAGCCTCCTGAGGGCGGGGCAGGGGAGACCGGGCGTCCCGGCCGTCAGTGGTCTGCCGCCGGGAGTCTCCTGAGGGCGGGGAGAGGGGCAGAGGAGACCGGGCGTCCCGGCCGTCAGTGGTCTGCCGCCGGGAGCCTCCTGAGGGTGGGGAGAGGGACATAGGAGACCAAGCGTCCCGGCCGTCAGTGAGCTGCCGCCGGGAGCCTCCTGAGGGCGGGGAGAGGGGCAGAGGAGACCGGGCGTCCCGGCCGTCAGTGGTCTGCCGCCGGGAGCCTCCTGAGGGCGGGGAGAGGGGCAGAGGAGACCGGGCGTCCCGGCCGTCAGTGGTCTGCCGCCGGGAGCCTCCTGAGGGCGGGGCAGAGGAGACCGGGCGTCCCGGGCGTTAGTGAGCTGCCGCCGGGAGCCTCCTGAGGGCGGGGAGAGGGACAGAGGAGAGAGGTCACGGGAGGCCCGCCGTTCCTCCGGACAGCGGCCGCAGGACCGGCCGGACAGATCGATGGCCAGTCTTCTGCGCAGCGGTGGCCGCCGCGCCGACCGCGCCGACGCCAGCCACCGTCCTCATAGCCGGCACAGCCGACTGTGGTCTGGTCTGTCCTCATGACACAGCCGACTGTGGTCTGGTCTGTCCTCATGACAGCCGACTGTGGTCTGGTCTGTCCTGACACAGCCGACTGTGGTCTGGTCTGTCCTCATGGAACAGCTGACTGTGGTCTGGTCTGTCCTCATGGAACAGCTGACTGTGGTCTGGTCTGTCCTCATGACACAGCCGACTGTGGTCTGGTCTGTCCTCATGACAGCCGACTGTGGTCTGGTCTGTCCTGACAGCCGACTGTGGTCTGGTCTGTCCTCATGGAACAGCTGACTGTGATCTGGTCTGTCCTCATGGAACAGCTGACTGTGGTCTGGTCTGTCCTCATGACACAGCCGACTGTGGTCTGGTCTGTCCTCATGGAACAGCTGACTGTGATCTGGTCTGTCCTCATGGAACAGCTGACTGTGGTCTGGTCTGTCCTCATGACACAGCCGAATGTGGTCTGGTCTGTCCTGACACAGCCGACTGTGGTCTGGTCTGTCCTCATGGAACAGCTGACTGTGGTCTGGTCTGTCCTCATGGAACAGCTGACTGTGGTCTGGTCTGTCCTCATGGAACAGCTGACTGTGATCTGGTCTGTCCTCATGGAACAGCTGACTGTGGTCTGGTCTGTCCTCATGACACAGCCGACTGTGGTCTGGTCTGTCCTGACACAGCCGACTGTGGTCCGGTCTGTCCTCATGGAACAGCTGACTGTGGTCTGGTCTGTCCTCATGGAACAGCTGACTGTGGTCTGGTCTGTCCTCATGGAACAGCTGACTGTGGTCTGGTCTGTCCTCATGGAGCAGCTGACTGTGGTCTGGTCTGTCCTCATGGAACAGCTGACTGTGGTCTGGTCTGTCCTCATGGAACAGCTGACTGTGGTCTGGTCTGTCCTCATGGAACAGCTGACTGTGGTCTGGTCTGTCCTCATGACACAGCCGACTGTGGTCTGGTCTGTCCTCATGGAACAGCTGACTGTGGTCTGGTCTGTCTTCATGGAACAGCTGACTGTGGTCTGGTCTGTCCTCATGGAACAGCTGACTGTGGTCTGGTCTGTCCTCATGGAACAGCTGACTGTGGTCTGGTCTGTCCTCATGGAACAGCTGACTGTGGTCTGGTCTGTCCTCATGGAACAGCTGACTGTGGTCTGGTCTGTCCTCATGACACAGCCGACTGTGGTCTGGTCTGTCCTCATGGAACAGCTGACTGTGGTCTGGTCTGTCCTCATGGAACAGCTGACTGTGGTCTGGTCTGTCCTCATGGAACAGCTGACTGTGGTCTGGTCTGTCCTCATGGAACAGCTGACTGTGGTCTGGTCTGTCCTCATGGAACAGCTGACTGGTCTGGTCTGTCCTCATGACACAGCCGACTGTGGTCTGGTCTGTCCTCATGACACAGCCGACTGTGGTCTGGTCTGTCCTCATGACACAGCCGACTGTGGTCTGGTCTGTCCTCATGACAGCCGACTGTGGTCTGGTCTGTCCTCATGGAACAGCTGACTGTGGTCTGGTCTGTCCTCATGGAACAGCTGACTGGTCTGGTCTGTCCTCATGACACAGCCGACTGTGGTCTGGTCTGTCCTCATGGAACAGCTGACTGTGGTCTGGTCTGTCCTCATGGAACAGCTGACTGTGGTCTGGTCTGTCCTCATGGAACAGCTGACTGTGGTCTGGTCTGTCCTCATGGAACAGCTGACTGGTCTGGTCTGTCCTCATGGAACAGCTGACTGTGGTCTGGTCTGTCCTCATGGAACAGCTGACTGTGGTCTGGTCTGTCCTCATGGAACAGCTGACTGTGGTCTGGTCTGTCCTCATGGAACAGCTGACTGTGGTCTGGTCTGTCCTCATGGAACAGCTGACTGTGGTCTGGTCTGTCCTCATGGAACAGCTGACTGTGGTCTGGTCTGTCCTCATGACACAGCTGACTGTGGTCTGGTCTGTCCTCATGGAACAGCTGACTGTGGTCTGGTCTGTCCTCATGGAACAGCTGACTGTGGTCTGGTCTGTCCTCATGGAACAGCTGACTGTGGTCTGGTCTGTCATCATGGAACAGCTGACTGTGGTCTGGTCTGTCCTCATGGAACAGCTGACTGTGGTCTGGTCTGTCCTCATGGAACAGCTGACTGTGGTCTGGTCTGTCCTCACGGAACAGCTGACTGTGGTCTGGTCTGTCCTCATGACACAGCTGACTGTGGTCTGGTCTGTCCTCATGGAACAGCTGACTGTGGTCTGGTCTGTCCTCATGGAACAGCTGACTGTGGTCTGGTCTGTTCTCATGGAACAGCTGACTGTGGTCTGGTCTGTCCTCACGGAACAGCTGACTGTGGTCTGGTCTGTCCTCATGGAACAGCTGACTGTGGTCTGGTCTGTCCTCATGACACAGCTGACTGTGGTCTGGTCTGTCCTCATGGAACAGCTGACTGTGGTCTGGTCTGTCCTCATGACACAGCTGACTGTGGTCTGGTCTGTCCTCATGACACAGCTGACTGTGGTCTGGTCTGTTCTCATGGAACAGCTGACTGTGGTCTGGTCTGTCCTCATGACACAGCTGACTGTGGTCTGGTCTGTCCTCATGGAACAGCTGACTGTGGTCTGGTCTGTCCTCATGGAACAGCTGACTGTGGTCTGGTCTGTCCTCATGACACAGCTGACTGTGGTCTGGTCTGTCATCATGGAACAGCTGACTGTGGTCTGGTCTGTCCTCATGGAACAGCTGACTGTGGTCTGGTCTGTCCTCATGGAACAGCTGACTGTGGTCTGGTCTGTCCTCATGGAACAGCTGACTGTGGTCTGGTCTGTCCTCACGGAACAGCTGACTGTGGTCTGGTCTGTCCTCATGACACAGCTGACTGTGGTCTGGTCTGTCCTCATGGAACAGCTGACTGTGGTCTGGTCTGTCCTCACGGAACAGCTGACTGTGGTCTGGTCTGTCCTCATGGAACAGCTGACTGTGGTCTGGTCTGTCCTCATGGAACAGCTGACTGTGGTCTGGTCTGTCCTCATGGAACAGCTGACTGTGGTCTGGTCTGTCCTCATGGAACAGCTGACTGTGGTCTGGTCTGTCCTCACGGAACAGCTGACTGTGGTCTGGTCTGTCCTCACGGAACAGCTGACTGTGGTCTGGTCTGTCCTCATGACACAGCTGACTGTGGTCTGGTCTGTCCTCATGACACAGCTGACTGTGGTCTGGTCTGTCCTCATGACACAGCTGACTGTGGTCTGGTCTGTCCTCATGACACAGCTGACTGTGGTCTGGTCTGTCCTCATGGAACAGCTGACTGTGGTCTGGTCTGTCCTCATGGAACAGCTGACTGTGGTCTGGTCTGTCCTCATGACACAGCTGACTGTGGTCTGGTCTGTCCTCATGACACAGCTGACTGTGGTCTGGTCTGTCCTCATGGAACAGCTGACTGTGGTCTGGTCTGTCCTCATGGAACAGCTGACTGTGGTCTGGTCTGTCCTCATGGAACAGCTGACTGTGGTCTGGTCTGTCCTCATGGAACAGCTGACTGTGGTCTGGTCTGTCCTCACGGAACAGCTGACTGTGGTCTGGTCTGTCCTCATGACACAGCTGACTGTGGTCTGGTCTGTCCTCATGGAACAGCTGACTGTGGTCTGGTCTGTCCTCACGGAACAGCTGACTGTGGTCTGGTCTGTCCTCATGGAACAGCTGACTGTGGTCTGGTCTGTCCTCATGGAACAGCTGACTGTGGTCTGGTCTGTCCTCATGGAACAGCTGACTGTGGTCTGGTCTGTCCTCATGGAACAGCTGACTGTGGTCTGGTCTGTCCTCACGGAACAGCTGACTGTGGTCTGGTCTGTCCTCACGGAACAGCTGACTGTGGTCTGGTCTGTCCTCATGACACAGCTGACTGTGGTCTGGTCTGTCCTCATGACACAGCTGACTGTGGTCTGGTCTGTCCTCATGACACAGCTGACTGTGGTCTGGTCTGTCCTCATGACACAGCTGACTGTGGTCTGGTCTGTCCTCATGGAACAGCTGACTGTGGTCTGGTCTGTCCTCATGGAACAGCTGACTGTGGTCTGGTCTGTCCTCATGACACAGCTGACTGTGGTCTGGTCTGTCCTCATGACACAGCTGACTGTGGTCTGGTCTGTCCTCATGGAACAGCTGACTGTGGTCTGGTCTGTCCTCATGGAACAGCTGACTGTGGTCTGGTCTGTCCTCATGGAACAGCTGACTGTGGTCTGGTCTGTCCTCATGGAACAGCTGACTGTGGTCTGGTCTGTTCCTATTGCGTGGCTTGACCTTGTATCTTAATGGCCGGGATTGTGGTATCAACTGATATAAATACATTTTACCTGGTTAAGTATTTCAGAAATGATGGACGATTATTCATGGGCACTGATTGCAAACAAATTTATTTACAGGGTAGCAAAGTCTGAGTTCACGCGGCATGTCGAGTATCGCGCTTCACGCGGCATGTCGAGTATCGTGCTTCACGCGGCATGTCGAGTATCGTGCTTCACGCGGCATGTCGAGTATCGCGCTTCACGCGGCATGTCGAGTATCGCGCTTCACGCGGCATGTCGAGTATCGCGCTTCACGCGGCATGTCGAGTATCGCGCTTCACGCGGCATGTCGAGTATCGCGCTTCACGCGGCATGGCAAGTATCGCGCTTCACGCGGCATGTTGAGTATCGTGCTTCACGCGGCATGTCGAGTATCGCGCTTCACGCGGCATGTCGAGTATCGCGCTTCACTGTGTATCATATGTTATATCCTTGGCAATGCTGCTACATTTCGCATAACCCCTCAGCAACAGTGTTTTATCGACAATGGAATATGTTTGCAGAGCGAAGTGAACACTTTGGCACACCATTGGTGGTCAATAAAACACCAGATTGTGGACGTAGTTTTTGCAAAAGTCCTGTTGCGGGCTTGACCGTTTTTGGTACGCTACTGTCTCGGATCCAGACCAGACGTGTCTGGAGAGGCCCCGTGCAGTGTAGCGGGCAGAGCCGATTCGCCCGGTGGGCTGCGTGATGACCCACTGTCAGCATATCACGGAGATGCGCTGTTATGGGGCACACGCTGTCTGTCTGCTACGACTGCAATGTATCGGTATGTAATGGACGTCAGCGCCGATAGCGATCGACCAGTAGGCAGTGTAATACAGCGCGGCGTTGTTGTGTTTCAGGTGAGTGGGCGGCACAGCGCGGCGTTGTTGTGTTTCAGGTGAGTGGGCGGCACAGCGCGGCGTTGTTGTGTTTCAGGTGAGTGGGCGGCACAGCGCGGCGTTGTTGTGTTTCAGGTGAGTGGGCGGCACAGCGCGGCGTTGTTGTGTTTCAGGTGAGTGGGCGGCACAGCGCGGCGTTGTTCTGTTTCAGGTGAGTGGGCGGCACAGCGCGGCGTTGTTGTGTTTCAGGTGAGTGGGCGGCACAGCGCGGCGTTGTTGTGTTTCAGGTGAGTGGGCGGCACAGCGCGGCGTTGTTCTGTTTCAGGTGAGTGGGCGGCACAGCGCGGCGTTGTTGTGTTTCAGGTGAGTGGGCGGCACAGCGCGGCGTTGTTCTGTTTCAGGTGAGTGGGCGGCACAGCGCGGCGTTGTTCTGTTTCAGGTGAGTGGGCGGCACAGCGCGGCGTTGTTGTGTTTCAGGTGAGTGGGCGGCACAGCGCGGCGTTGTTCTGTTTCAGGTTAGTGGGCGGCACAGCGCGGTGTTGTTGTGTTTCAGGTGAGTGGGCGGCACAGCGCGGCGTTGTTGTGTTTCAGGTGAGTGGGCGGCACAGCGCGGCGTTGTTGTGTTTCAGGTGAGTGGGCGGCACAGCGCGGCGTTGTTGTGTTTCAGGTGAGTGGGCGGCACAGCGCGGCGTTGTTGTGTTTCAGGTGAGTGGGCGGCACAGCGCGGCGTTGTTCTGTTTCAGGTGAGTGGGCGGCACAGCGCGGCGTTGTTGTGTTTCAGGTGAGTGGGCGGCACAGCGCGGCGTTGTTGTGTTTCAGGTGAGTGGGCGGCACAGCGCGGCGTTGTTCTGTTTCAGGTGAGTGAGCGTCACAGCGCGGCGTTGTTGTGGTTATACCCATATCGAAGTCCTCCCCCCTTAAATTTGGTATGGCTAAGATAGTTATGATATATATTGACGTAAAACGTACAGTACTTTATGCTACATCAATTATAAGTATTCTAAACAAAAATCAATGAAATTGATGTAGTACCTTGGGAGATAATGACGTTTTAATGACGCCATGTCATGCATTTGTGTTGTGGAAAACGATACATGTTTGAAAAACCGTAGAAAATCGAGGTTTGATGAATATTGCAAATAAAGAACGTCAGAAGAAAATAAATTACATTATCGTTAAAATGCTATCTCGGATTTTCGAAATTTTGTTTTTTTTAACAAACAAAAAAACTGTTTTCGGGAAATTTCTACAAAATCAAAATATTCAACATATTTTAAAAAAAAAACGGAATATACATTGGAGAAACAAATATGGAAGATATCCAAACCAAATTTCACAGCAATATCTTTGTTTTTGACCGACTTATTCCGTGCCGTGCCCGGGGGGGAAAGCGTTTAGACGCCCCCCCCCCCTTTAAGGTTTCTCAAGGATAGCGGAAAACGGCGGCGCTGCGCGCCGCCATTTTTTGCACAGGTGTTCGGGCATCAATTACCCACATTTGGTGAAATTCTTGACCTCGAGTCATCTTAGGGTCAGAGCACTAGCCCAGGTCACATGCCCCACCTCCAACAAAGTTTGCGGTCGTACCACAGCCACATTTTTTGACCGATCGGTTTCAAACTTACATAATTTTATAAGGTCATAGGTATTAGGTACCTTTAATTCGTATATCTCGGTTTTATGTCGGCAACCTAAGGTCGGGTCAATTTCGTGACCTCCCCATTATAAGTTAATGGGGAAATATTGAAATGCTTCCTATTCCGAAGGTATGCATGATATTAGTCCAATTCCGTCTGGATTATGTTATCATAGGCCTTTCTTGATGATCCAGGTGCATTTTTTTCAGTGACCCATACAGGGTCAGCTGAGGTCATCCGAGGCCACCAACATTTTTGTGTCAATAACTGTCGACCGAATGGAGATAGAGAAGTGAAACCGGCACCAGTGTGTTTGTCTCGTCGAGACACGTCTAACAATATGCAACATGACCACCGCCCCTTGCTTGACCTTGACAACATGACTAGGAAGTGTACGGGTGTGTTGATGGCCCTCAACCACGCTAGACATGTTATCCCTAGATCTGCCATGATACCGATCGTCCAGGGCCTCGTGATATCAATTGTGAGGTACGGAATATCTGTCTACGGTACGTGTGGCGAGCTTCAAATGCGCAGGGTGCAGAAGATCCTGAACTTCTGTGCTCGGGTGGTCACCGGACGGCGTCGGTACGATCACGTGTCTGATGTATTCCGATATTTGCGATGGATGAGCGCCGGTGAGTTGATGTACTATCACAGGTTATGTACGGTCCATAATGTGATTGCTACTGGACTACCTAGAGCACTCTCTGACACCATAGGAGAAACCGGTGATCAACGTCACCCCCACGGAACCAGGAACTCAACTTCAATCACCTTGCCGCAAATAAGAACTGAAACCGGTCGCAAAACACTCAGCTACAGTGCGGTGCTCTCCTACAACCAACTGTCATTTGCACCACACAATACGCCTACGGCTTTCAGACGACAACTGAAGCAACACATGGCACAGCGCGGTTTGCATACGTAACTTGGATGGTCATGAGTTCTGGTGGTATTGTGCGTGTGTTGCGATCTGATGTGTGAACTGTAAATGTGTATTTGAGTGCATGTATTTGTGAGCCCATCTCAACCCTTATGTATCATGACGTGTAATAATGAAAAGCCACTGAGGTGGATTTATTACTAAATACACGAATCTGAATCTGAATCTGACCTGAGGTAAAATTTATCAGTTGACATAACCTGGTCAACATGAATATGATTCGAAATGCCTTGACGAGACAAACACGATGGCGCCAAAATTATTGCTTTTTCTTTATTCGGTAAAAAGTTATTTGCGAAGAACAGTTTTGCCAAAAAGTAGCCTTTGTTGACATTTGATGACCTTTGGAGCCTAAACTATTGACCTGAAATAAAATTTGAGAACACTTTGGCAATTGCATTTTTCAAGAGCTTTCTATTATTTTTATCTATTTATTTCTAGCTAGCATAGTTCCCGAGATATTTGGGGGTTTCTGGAGCGAAGTCCTAAAACTGGACAGTTTGAACTTTGATGACACCAATAATTGAGGACCTCAATAATGCCCTGAGCCCAAAAATGACCGTTATAGTTTCAACATGATTTGTGATGAGCTACCGAACGGTATTTTGGGTTTTCGCTTTCTCCCTATATGAGCCGACTTCGATGGGGGTTCAGTCCCCCCCCCACCCCCCCCCCCCGGCACGGCGAATGTGGCGCCGAGTACTCGCACGGCGCGTGTTGATATACAATTCAAGAACTGTTTTATATCTGGCACAGACATACCTGTAGCTGCGTTTTACGTATCATGAATGCACGATACCTAACCCAGTGGCCCGTAGTCCCGTATCCTTACCCAGTGGCCCGTAGTCCCGTATCCTAACCCAGTGGCCCGTAGTCCCGTATCCTAAACGTTGTCAACGCTGTGCGAGGCCACCCCAGTTTGTTTGTTGGTGTAACAAAAAGCAAATTGCCAGAGATTCGTCGTCGATCGATTTTCTGTTAGAGCGAGAGCGAGAGAGCGAGAGAGCGAGAGAGCGAGAGAGCGAGAGAGCGATAGCGCGAAAGAGCAGGAGAGCGAGCGAGAGAGTGAGCGAGCGAGCGAGCGAGCGAGAGAGCGAGAGAGCGAGAGAGGGAGAGAGGGAGAGCGGGAGAGCGGGAGAGAGGGAGAGAGGGAGAGAGGGAGAGAGGGAGAGAGAGAGAGAGAGCGAGAGAGAGAGAGAGAGAGAGAGAGAGAGAGAGAGAGAGAGAGAGAGAGAGAGAGAGAGAGAGAGGAGAGAGAGAGAGAGAGAGAGAGAGAGAGAGAGAGAGAGAGAGAGAGGAGAGAGAGAGGGACGGACGGGGACGGGGACGGGGACGGGGACGGGGACGGGGACGGGGACGGGGACGGGGACGGGGACGGGGACGGGGACGGGGACGCGGGGACGGGGACGGAGACGGAGACGGGGACGGAGACGGAGACGGAGACGGAGCCGGAGCCGGAGCCGGAGCCGGAGCCGGATTCAGAGCCAGAGCTAGAGCTAGAGCCAGAGCCAGAGCCAGAGAGGGAGAGATAGCGTGTGTGCGTGTGTGCGTGTGTGTGTGCGTGTGTGTGTGTGTGTGTGTGTGTGGCGTGTGTGCGTGTGTGCGTGTGTGCGTGTGTCGCGTGCGGCTGGGTGGCGTTGGGTGCCGACTGCCGGTAGGTGCCTCCAGATAGGCTGCAGCGCGCTGCGGTATCGCCGTTGTCTGACACTGTCCAGTGTCGGTTGCTGCAGTGGCGGCCGATAAAGGGGGCAGGGGTGGGGGGGGGGGGGCAGTTTCCCGCCACTCAAGAAGTGTGGGGGGGGGGGGGGGGGAGGGGCAAGCATATGATTCCCCCCCCCCCCTCCCATACATTTGTAAGAGGGGCCCTCCAAGAATTTGGTTCGATTTTTCCTTTTTGACCGAAACAATGACCCAGGGCCACGATGTGACCCCAGTCCGCCTGAGGAGCCCTCTGAGGCCGACATAAGGCCATCAGTCGGCCTGATAGGGACCCTCGGTAGACCTGAGGAGGCCTCGGAAGGCCTGATACTTCAGCATGGGCCTGTCCGACGTTTTTTTGCGACCATCAGGGGCCCTGCAAAATATAGTGACCTAAATCCGAGGCAAAAAATTTCGCGGCAAAAAAGTTTGGAGGCCCTTTCCCCGTGGGAAGGTGCCTTTTGGCCGAGGGCCCTCCCTGGGTTTGGTTGCCCTCCATCCGAAAATACGATCGGCCGCCACTGGGTTGCTGGCTGTGTGTGCCGCCGGCTATACACACGGCTGCGCTGGGTGTCTCCTATCCCTATGTCTCGCCGCGGCACGCTGGTAACGACCACTGAGTGCTGTCTCCGCCGCGGTACGCTGGTAACGACCACTGAGTGCTGCCTCCGCCGCGCCGCGCCGGTAACGACCACTGAGTGCTGCCTCCGCCGCGGTACGCTGGTAACGACCACTGAGTGCTGCCTTCGCCGCGGTACGCTGGTAACGACCACTGAGTGCTGCCTCCGCCGCGCCGCGCCGGTAACGACCACTGAGTGCTGCCTCCGCCGCGGTACGCTGGTAACGACCACTGAGTGCTGCCTCCGCCGCGGTACGCTGGTAACGACCACTGAGTGCTGCCTCCGCCGCGGCACGCCGGGCCGGCTCTGATGGATTGGTAATCGGTAATGCGTGGTATACTTCACGGACCACAATACAGCAACTGAAGTACCTATCGCTCGGTGTTATTTGCACTAACGAAGTTGTAATATCGACGATAAGCATTACACACACATTAACATAATATTTTTGCCATCCATCTAACCAAGACGCTGTCTATCGTCTGCCATATTACATTAGTCCTATTGTGGAATGAAATGCGACGAACGAATGCTCCTAGTGCTGTTAGTTACTCGATGGGGATTTCGTGACGGCAGCAATTCCCCTGCTAACCTCACGCACGTCCTATGCCTGTTGAAATGTTACTGGTCGTGGTCAACGGTGATTTGAATGCGTCGAGTGTCTCTCAGGCGGTGCCGGGCCGCTCGTGAACAAGACAAATGCCGCCGCTGTTGGCGAAGTGCCAGGCCGCAGTGGCGACTCGACGCCCGCTCCTCCTGGCTCTGTCTCCTGTCCGAGACCAGCATCGCAGACAGGCGTCCGCTTCTGGCCGGACCCGGAGAACCGCACCTGGACACTGCTATCCTTTTCTCGTGCTGCTTCCCTGTGCCGCGAGTACATGATCTTCCCGTTTTCGGTTGTAAGGGAATATTTTTTATCTTTGCGCTCGTTCGTTTTGCTTTGCTTTTCGTGGCCTGGGCTTGTCACGTTTAAAGGGACTATCTACCTTAACATTATATTTGAGTTGAGATAGCCATTTTGATGGCTTGGCATTGAAATTAAGTATGGTAGCAGTTAAAACAACCACAACGATCTAATCAAAAAGATATTCGAGTTTGATTTTGACATCTGTAAAAAATAAGGCCCATATGTATTTGAATAGGGCCTCTAAACCGACAGCGTCGTCTCTCTTTACCCAACTGGTAATGATAGTCGACTTGTTTTAAGGTTAGCCTTGGAATATTTTCGTCTTTCATTTCTCGATCCCCGGGTGGTTCGCAATCTAAGCCAATCTAGACACCGGGTGATTCGCTTTTTCTACGTAATAGATGTCTACACAAAATTGTGCCATACATTTGGCAGCACAAAGGATTTCCGTTATTAAAAAAATATGTATGACGTCATCAACCTAACTTTCCGCTTAAAGCTAGAAGTTGAATATCTTCCAAGATAACCATTTTTTTTTTTCGGGGAAAAAGTTCACGAACATGTTCAGCTGACCTCGCCTGACATGTAGACATACAGTTAAGTGTGTTTGGACTACTTTCAAAAAGGTGGGACAGTCCCTGTAATCGCTCGTTATGCGACTCGCATTCATTAATTGCATGACGCATGAATGCACGATTCTCACTGCATGGTTCGTTTTTTTTCCCACAAGAAGGCAAAAAATATGTTTTTAATCGGGTTCACGTGGCTTACATTAGTCAGCCGTCTTCATCGCGTCGCTCTTTTCGAGCGTCAGTTTCGGCGGACTGCCACCGGCGATCAGTGGCGTCAGTTTCGGCGGACTGCCACCGGCGATCGGTGGCGCTGAGTGCCCCACGGCCGTCGCCCGGGCTGCCTCGGGTCTGTTTCTCCTGGCCCGGGTCATGTTTGGCCTGGCATTCCGGCGGCCGGCTGTCTCGACTCAACGGCGACTCACACTTCGGCTCCACTGTGCCGCCGTCCTCGACTCAGACTCCGGCTCCTCTGTGCCGCCGCCTCGCCGTCCTCGACTCAGACTCCGGCTCCACTGTGCTGCCGTCCTCGACTCAGACTCCGGCTCCTCTGTGCCGCCGCCTCGCCGTCCTCGACTCAGACTCCGGCTCCACTGTGCCGCCGTCCCGCCGTCCTCGACTCAGACTCCGGCTCCACTGTCCCGCCGCCCTCGACTCAGACTCCGGCTCCAATGTCCCGCCGCCCTCGACTCAGACTCCGGCTCCACTGTGCCGCCGTGCTCGACTCAGACTTCGGCTCCACTGTGCCGCCGTCCTCGACTCAGACTCCGGCTCCGCCGTCCCGCCGTCCTCGACTCAGACTCCGGCTCCACTGTGCCGCCGTCTCGCCTCCCTCGACTCAGACTCCGGCTCCACTGTGCCGCCGTCTCGCAGCGCCTCGACTCAGACTCCACTGTGCCGCCGTCCTCGACTCAGACTCCGGCTCCGCCGTCCCGCCGTCCTCGACTCAGACTCCGGCTCCACTGTGCCGCCGTCTCGCCTCCCTCGACTCAGACTCCGGCTCCACTGTGCCGCCGTCTCGCCTCCCTCGACTCAGACTCCGGCTCCACTGTGCCGCCGTCTCGCAGCGCCTCGACTCAGACTCCGGCTCCACTGTGCCGCCGTCCTCGACTCAGACTCCGGCTCCACTGTGCCGCCGTCCTCGACTCAGACTTCGGCTCCACTGTCCCGCCGTCCTCGACTCAGACTCCGGCTCCACTGTGCCTCCGTCCCGCCGTGCCTCAGACTCCGGCTCCACTGTGCCGCCGTCCTCGACTCAGACTCCGGCTCCACTGTGCCGCCGTCCTCGACTCAGACTCCGGCTCACTGTCCCGCCGTCCTCGACTCAGACTCCGGCTCCACTGTGCCTCCGTCCCGCCGTGCCTCAGACACGGCGGAGGTGTCCGGCGTCCTCGACTCAGACTCCGGCTCCACTGTGCCGCCGTCTCGCCTCCCTCGACTCAGACTCCGGCTCCACTGTGCCGCCGTCCTCGACTCAGACTCCGCCTCCACTGTCCCGCCGTCTCGCCGCCCTCGACTCAGACTCCGGCTCCACTGTGCCGCCGCCCTCGACTCAGACTCCGGCTCCACTGTGCCGCCGTCTCGCCGCGCCTCAGACACGGCGGAGGTGTCCGGCGTCGGCCGCCGGGTTAACGCAGGGCCGACAAAGACGGGGCAGCTGAAGTGTCGGTCTCGTGTCAAACGGCCCGATGGCACGGCATTGGTTCATATCATTCCTATTCTAATTCCTGTTCATATTCTTAAGACAACCAGTGGGTGCCGTCCGACCATTTGTGATTTGTCTGAAAATTTGTGCACAAGTGTTGTGCATATTTGTGTTTCAAGGGTGAGAAATTCATTGGTGGCGGCCCAAAATTTCACCCAAAAATATGTCCCCAAATATGGCTTACCCCGCGCCGTGATGGTGCTCGGCGCCACCTTCGCCGTGTCGGGGGGGGGGGGGGGGCGTTTCGACGCCCCCCTTCGAATTCGGCTCCTATGGGACGTAGACAAAAACCGAAAATACCGTTCGAAGGCTAGTCAAAAATAATTTGGAAACTATGTCGGTCATTTTTTGGCTCAGGTGAATATTGAGGTCAACAGCGATCATCAAAGGTCATATTTTCCAGTTTTAGGACTTCGCTCCAGAAACCCCCAAATATCTCGGGAACTAAGAAAAGAACAAGCTAGCTAAGAATAAGCGATACAAAAAAAAAACAATCGAAAACTTTTGAAATATGCAATCGCCGTTGGTATCCCTAAATTTTATCTCAGGTCAATAGTTTAGGCTCCAGAGGTCATCACATGTCAAAAAGTTTTGTTTTGGCCTAACAGTTTTCGCAAATAAGGTGTTACCTAATACAGATACGGCAATAATTTTGACGACATCGTGTTCGTCTCGTCAAGGCCCTTCGAATCATATTAATGTTGACCAGTTTAGGTCAACTTATAAATTTGACCTCAGGTTAAGGTCAAGTGGTGACCCAAGTAGGTCATGTTGCATATTGGGAGACGTATTTCGACGAGACAAGCACATTGGTGCCGGTTTAATTTATTTATCTTCATTCTGTCGAGAGTTGTTGACAAGTGTTGGTGACCTCAGATGACCTCGGCTGACCCTGTAGATGTCACTGAACAAAAATTGCACCTGGATCATCAAGAATGGCCTGTGATAACATGATCCAGAAGGAATTGGACTGATATTGGGCGCAATGTGATCTTCGTTGTCGGAGCGCCCTTAAACACCAATCATCATAATCATCATTCGAATATTTCCTCATCGACTTATAATGGGGAGGTCACGAAATTGACCCGACCTTTGGTCAACGATGTAAAAACAAATCTTAGATATCCGAATTGGAGGTATCTATGACCTTATGAAATTCTGGAAATTTGAAACTGATCTGTCAAAAACTGTGGCTGTGGTACGACCGCAAACTTTTTTGGATGTGGGTCACGTGACCTGACCTAGTGACCTGACCTGAGATGACCTGAGGTCAAGAACTGCACATAATGCGGTTAATTGATGCCCCAAACAGCTGTGCCAAAAAACGGCGGCGCACAGCGCCGCCGTTTTCTCACTATCCTCTAAAAACCTGGGAGGGGGGAGGGAGGGAGGGAGGGAGGGAGGGAGGGAGGGAGAGGGAGGGAGGGAGGGAGGGAGGGAGGGAGGGAGGGAGGGAGGGAGGGAGGGAGGGAGAGAGGGAGGGAGGGAGGAGTAGTCTAAACGCCTTCCCCCTGGCACGGCGATGGTTAAGGAAATGTCCAGATATAATTTTACATGCATAATTTTGACGACCAATAACTCGAAGACTAGGATATCGATTTGAGTATTTTGTTATGTATGGATGGGAATTAGTCATTTAATAATTTGTCTATCTCTGATTTGCGAGTTTCATAGTCACGTGACCTCGTAACCTAATTTTTCCGCCGTAACCTTGACATGTTTTCCACTGAAATAAAAAGTTTGATCTGATGACGATTTGAGCTCCCTTGATGTCATTTTGTATTACAAATTAAATAATGTGGGGTTTGACCTATACAACAAAAAAAACACTTTTGGGCTTGCAATTCTGACGCACTACGCAATTGCGGGCGCCTGTCCGAGTTATCTTTGCCGCCTGGTGCGGAAGTGGCGCCAGGTGGCGCCTCAGGCGGCGACCGAACATGTGCGGAGGGAGCTGCAACATATCGGGTGGTAGTGTGGTGTACGAGGATATCGGGAGGTAGGTAGGTAGGTAGTACGAGGCCGGTCCCCTGCCACTGACTGGCCCGGGAGGGATCAAAACTCAAAGGGGTCACCATATTTGGTGAGTCGATTTATAGCATAAGGAGCACCTTGTTTTGGATAGGCAGCTTGCGCGGGCAAATTTATTTTTTATTTTTTGGACACACTAAGTTGAACATGTTCCCGAATAGCGTATGGCGTCAGCATTGCGAGCTTCAAAGGTGTTTTTTTTTATAGGTCAAACCCCACATTTATATTTTTTGTTTATTCAAAAGGATTGAATGAATATGAATGGAGCTCAAATCGTCATCAGACCAAACTTTTACTTTCAGTGGACAACTGATCAAGGTCACGGCACAGAAGTTAGGTCACGAGGTCACGTGAGTGAACAAAATTGAATTTCAAAATCCGAGATTGCCAAATTATTATATAAATAATTCCCATCCATACATACAAATTACAAAAATCACTCTCTTTGTCTTCGATTTATTGGTCGTCAACATTAGGCCTGCAGAGGGATATCTGAAAATTTCCGTAAGCCGTATCTGGGGAAATATATTTTTGGATTTGTTTGGGTCACCACCAGTGAATTCCTCGCCCTTGAAACAACCTATGCACAACTTAATAATTACATATTGCAATCGTGTTTGTCTCGTCAAGACGCTTCGAAACATATTGATGGTGACCTGGTTACGTTAACTTTCAAATTTGACCTCAGGTCAAGGTCATATGGTGACCCAGATAGGTCATGTTGCATATGGGACGATGCGTCTTGACGAGACAAACACAGTGGTGCCATTCGCACGTCTCCATCTTTATTATATCAGGAGTTATTGACAAAAGGTGCTGGTGACCTCAGACGACCTCAGCAGAGGTCACTGAGCAACAATTGCACCTGGGTCATCAAGAATGAGCTAAAATAACATCATTCTGAAAGAATTGACCTGATCTGTTGCATATTCTCTGAATAGGAAGCATTCACATCTTTTCCCACTGACTTATAGTGGGGAGGTCACGAAATTGACCTGACCTTCGGTCACTGATATACAAAAATATGAGATATGCGAATTGTAGGTACTTATGACCTTATGCAATTCTGTAAGTTTCAAATATCTCGGACAAATACTGTGGCTTTGGCATGACCACAATCTTTTTTGGAGGTAAGGTCACTTGACGTGCCCTGAGGCCATTCTTATTTTAAACAAATCGAGCCATGGCTGCCAATACAAAATTGACCAACGAAAAGCAGCCGGCTGCATTTTTCATTATTATAAAAAATGAGAAGGGACTGCAAATATGTATGTTTTTATCCACTCGGCTGCAAATCTGAAGAAAAAAATGAGCCGTCAGGTATGACATCATACCTACCAGTTTTGTCATGTAATCAACAGAGCTGCTTCAATTTCGATTTTTAGCATATGAGTTTATGTCAAAATAATGTTTAATAAAACTAACATGTAATACAACTACGGGTACGTTTCTGTTTCACCACTGGAATGGCACTACTTGTGGTATGGAATATATTCGGAGAAACTCCTCGCGGAGGTACTCAAGCCGCGGACAGTAGCGCCATCTCTGGATTGAATTTGTAACTACCGAGCGGTGACGTCATAGTACCCCTAATCGCCAGACGGCCTCCGCCGCATTGCCTTTACAGATCTTTGGCAGTAGCGTACCCAGGATTCACTCCAGGGGGGGGGGGCGGATTTTTGCTCAGGGGGCATAAAGTACCCCACCAAAAAAAAATCACCGGATTGGCCCACTATATCTTAATAGGGGCATATTTTCCACATTTTCCAGCAAAAAAAAAATGAAGAAAAAATCTTTCATTTTTTTCGACCAAGTGTGGGGGGGGGAATTGCCCGCCCCTCCCCCCTTGTGTACGCCTATGATCTTTGGCCGATTGAGGGCGGTCGCACAGTCAATATTATCGTTCGACAGTGCGTTATATTATCGTTCGACTGTGCGTTTAAAGGAAACTCACGCTTGCTTACCAATATGATGACTAATTTAGTATCCAGTAACCCAGATAGTCCTTCGAAACGATCCAAAACGCGAGGACCTATTTGGCGCCATCACCCGCATCCTTCGTAGTCATTTGTCGGATTCAGAGGGGGAGGGGCCATGCCACCCACACACCCCAAACCGCCTGAAATTTGCGCAAAATTGACACATTTCCTGATTATATATAACAATCTAAGCAACTTGTACTAAGGAAAATTGGTTTAAAATTAACTCAATGCATATTGCATACTTATGCGAAAATCAATGAGTTTTCAAAATTGTGTGATATTTTTGGGGATTTCCCCCCCCCCCCACCAAAAAATACACCCGTTCTGGATCCGCCTTTGTTCGCAGCAAGACACGACACCTGGCTCAATTCTCGCAATGATCCACAGGTTATACCGTAACCAACAGCATTTGCGTTCGCCGAACATTTCAGCCGTATAAACAATTATATATGGTTGAGATGTGGACATTGGAAATCATGAACCAGCTGTAGGTAGACTGGTTATTGATTCGACACACTGATTGAATCGATTGGAATCGTTCAATCAAAATTCATTGAATCAAAACATAATTGATTCACCACCAGATATTTTGATTCATGAATCGTGATTGAATCAAAACCCGCATCAAATCAAGGCTGATTGAATCAAAAGATTTAACGATTCAAGTACACTGGTAAATTGTCCAAATACATGGAGTCCCAGTGGCTACATTCAATTATACTGAAATACTATTGCTGTGCCAATGTTTTAATGATTATATATATATGCATGTTTCCAATTGTATTGATTTGACATAAATTCACCTCATATATTCAAATGTTGAATCAAACGTGAATCAATTAAAATATTTGTTTTCTTTGAATCAGAATGAATCAATTCTCAAAATTGTATCCGTGAATCGAACGGTGATTGAAACATTCAGATTCCAAAATGAATCATGATCGAATCGTTCCAAAAAAGTTGAATCAATAACCAGTCTGGCTGTAGGCAGAACGAAATGAAACGAAATGATGGGACAATGTAACAACGTTACAGGGACGCAGCCAAGGGGGGGGGGGGCTACTGGGGCCTTGGCAACCCCCCTGAGAAAACCGGATTGCACTAGATCAAAATGCGATTATGCTGACGACTCGACGCCCCCGCCCCCCCCCCCCCCTGCTCAACGACTCTTCGCGCTGACTACCAGTCGCCCCCCTCCGGTCAACACCTTGTCACTGACGAAACGGAGCGAAATTTGATCTGCCACTAACGTGTGCCCCCCCCCCCCCCCCTGATACAAATCCTGACTACGTGCCTGCAGCGTTACCGGCTCCAAACCAGCGATAGGTACCGGAGCTGCGGCAAACGCCACACAGCATGCGACTCAACGAAAACTGCACTGGTACAGCCGCGGTAAAACAAACACCATCCGAAGCAGACACAACCATATCCTGCGCGGGTTCATATCCGGCAGCGACATCCAGCAGGTCGACGATCAAGCTGTTGTAATTGTTGTTAATGTTGTTGCTGTGTCACTCCAGACCGCTTCAGTCGGTTGTAGCCTGTCGGCTCTGGAGGGACCTGGCGGCGGCCCCCAGGGCCGCCACAACTCGGCTGCTTCGCACCTCTAATTCCGGTTGGATCGTCCCGATCGTTCTCAGTCTGGTGCCCATCAACGCTGGACACTCGATCAGGACGTGGTATGATGTCTCGGCCGTCTCTCTCAGATGGGGCACCGGGCCCCCTCGCATGTGCCTATTTCATCAATACCGTTCCTATTCTTGTATTTTGCTTGGAAATAGTTAAATGTGCGATGAATAGTGCTTCGCATTGCGGTACTAAATGCCATTTAACAATTGGAAGCGCAGCAATAAGCGGCAAAGCTCATACACTCGCAGAAAAGTTTTCCTCCTGCGAGAGATTCGAATACGGATCTCCAGATTTGGAGTCCCATGCCTTACCGATTACGCTATCGTGCGTGAGGTCGCCTCCGCGCAGAGAAATCGCATGGGGATAAAATTGCGGTGGTCAACGTTATCATGTGCAGCGAAAACTTCACCCCTCACGCCGTAAGAAATCGACTAGGTTGGGTGAAAAATGGTGGGGGTTATCTCGAGAAAATTTAACTATCTTTCTTTTGAATGTAGTGGCGTGCAAAACGGGCGAATAGCATTCAAGATATTGCTTCCCGAAAAAGGGCCTTTTAGCGCTGAGCGCACACTGACGTTCGGCCGGTAGGGTGCTATGACGTCACGCGGTCTTAAAGGGATTATACGGGTTTTTCCCAGAATAATTGAGTTACATAGTACAACTTACTTATAAAGGTGGTATAAGTCACACGGTAATCACATTTGTATGGAAATTACCTTTTCTGCACGTAAGGACATTTCAAAGTGCGCGGTGATGCCACCGCGTACTTTCTGCAGTACTGGCTGAGGCAGGGCCAGCCATCTCTTCTATGTTAATGAAAACACCTCACTTATAGCATATTTCCGGTCACAATAAGCAATATATGATAAAATAAACTTGTTTTTTCCAACGACAGCAGCAGTTACCTAGTTTTTCCCATAAAATTCGATATTTTTCTTGAATTTTCATGCCAAAAAAAATAATACGCCACCACCAAATTCTCAACCCTAAAGGCCGCAAGGAAAAACCCCACAAAAACCACAAAACCCGAACGAAAAGTATGTAGTAATACAAAGTCCCGTAAGAATTGAATTTAATAATCTTTTTGTGATCCAGTGTAGGAATTGCAGATAATTCAAAGCTCTAAAATTGATGAAAAACGATTAAACGCATGACATTTCTTGCCTGGCCTAGAGCGTCTTGAATTTAGTAACTCCTCAAAGAGCGTAAGAATTGTCACGTATGCCAAGGTGGTATTGATGGTATCTATTGCCTTGGTCTTGATATAGCGGCATATATACTATATACTGATAGCGGCATCTTGCTTCTGAGTTCGTAGCCACTATTTTGTCTCAGCCGCGCACATTACTGCACCATCGAATTTGATGCAGACTAAGATGAAAAAGTGGTGGACAGTAATGCCGATCAAGTACTCGTTATCTGATACAAGTCTCGAAAAACGTCAAAGTTATAACGCTGATAATTGCTGAAATAATGGACTAAATGAGCTTAACCCTGGTATATGTCTTAAACGTGTTTAAAGCTCATATAACTACAAAAGAGTGCATTTCCTTGCAGGGCCTCGTTTCATAAAGGTTTTGGCGTAACTTACGAAATGCGTGAGTTACGCCATCAAAAGCTACGCACCGTAAATAAGTCCGTTTCACCAAGGTGCCGACGGAGTTGTTTACTCCGGCGCAGTTTGCGTTGCTGGCGTGAACAATCAAGGGTGTTTTAAAAATTTAAGTGTATTGAAAGCATTATAATAAACATTTGTTTTTAATGCAATTATTGAAATTGGAATCATAAAAATAATTAAATATTTGTAAAATAAATAATGTTAAAATATCGTTTCTGAGTAAATAAATAACAAATATTTTCTAGACCCAGGCGAAAGCCAGTAGAGCTGCCATTATCGAGCCCGCGTATCCGGTGTGATAATTTAAAGCCCGCACGTATGTGGGTTTAGTGAAAAGCTCGCGTGATTCTCGTTTTTTGTTCTTATTTAATACATACATTACTAGTAAATCAAATTAATAAGACGCTTTCTATTGCATGTGAACAGTCATGGCGATAATGCCGATAGAACCACCAACAGAAATCCTCATCTCAAAAATGAATCGGACATATTGCCACTTGCCAGCACGCAACGCAAAACGATGCGAGACAGATTTACTTTATATATACATGTAATCCAGGCCCGGATCCAGGCAGAGGGCGCTACCCCCCCCCCCCCCCCCCCCCCCCCCCCCCCCCCCCCCCCCCCCCCCACCCCTCCCTCCTCCCCTGAGCCCGGGTCCCGCCCATGTCATGCCATACAAACGCGCACGTAGGCCATACAACACGTGGCGCACGTGCCATACAAACGCACCTGATACTCGGTACGCCACTGCATGATGCAATGTATGAATATGAATCCAATCCATTACGGACTCATATGGGCTATGGCATGAATCATGCGTATTTACTGATCTAATTGTGGTTAGTGTGAAACAGTCCAGTGTATAGATGGCAGCACATATAACAGATGAGAGCTAAGATGATGACAAGTCATGATGACACGTCATGATGACAAGTCATGATGACACATGGTCATGACACGTCATGACACGTCATGACACGTCATGACACGTCATGACACGTCATGACACGTCATGAGTCATGACACGTCATGACATTTCATGATGACAGATGGCTTATCTAATAGGAAGTTCACTGAAAACAAATGATGTGTTCAGCCACGCCACAAACACACAAACTCAGACACTGACGCCTTTATTGATCAGCAGTCAGTATAGATGTCAGAAAAAGTGCCTTGAAAATTCCACAATTTGCCTTAATTCGGTGAAAACTCAATGATGATCTCATTCAACACACAGTCCATGGCGGTACTTGTCTTCAAGGCCTCGCTCATAGCTTCAACTGTATCTTACATTGCCTTCCATCACAATGTTGCTCCCAATATCCAGATTTGTTCAGCTTTCATCCACTCTTAACTGCAGCTTGGCATGAACAGACATTTTCCCACCAAATTCACTCACCAGCTGCAGACAACTGATAATGTTTGTTCCAGAAATAAGTCACTGTTCACTGGTCACATTGGTCACATTAGCGTTTGCAAGAGGCAATTGAATATGCTATAATAAATGGCAAGCATTCAGCATACCTATACAATAGGCTTAATAAGTTTTGTGTGATGTGATTTTTTACATGACATCAACATTTTTGACATAACATAGATGATTCTGGCTAAATATATTATTCTGGCTAAATCTATGAATAACTAATGATTGGAATCAAATGTTGAGGCACTAGCTGACTGAAATGAGATGTCTGAATTTTCAACTTTGACAACCACAGTTTACAAAAGTAATGGATAGGTTTAGGAATGTTGGTCATCATGCACCTATAGATGCATGGTGACCAACATTTGGGAAGGTGTGTCTCAGTGGGGAAGATTGCAGCGTCAACACATCTATGTCTCGCCACAGTATCTGCTGTAATGCCCAATGTGTGACGGTCATTAGTATTGCATTAGTAGTCATATTAATATTAGCATTGGTAATGCCAGCCAGATAAATAAAACTAACCCAGGCTTGGCTTGCATTAGCATTTCTGAGTATTGACATTGGTAAGGGTTAGTTACACCTTAGTTTGCAAGAGTTTACCTTAGGGCAGGCTTAGCATTACATGATTATTACCTTAGAAGGTTAGTTTTGCTAGTAAGGGCCTGAGTGTTACTGTCGTGAGTTATGACAACTCACGTAAATACTCAGGCCGAACTCATCCTTGTGAGTTTTGCCTTGTATTGCATGATAAATACTAATAAATGTGAGTTTTACTGTAGTGAATTTTGACAACTCAGGCAAGGCATGAAATGTAAGCATTGTTTTCCAGTGTTCATGTTACCTGGCCAATTCACAGCTTACCTCAAAATCATGAACTCATGAAAATAAAACAACTTGAACTGGTGAACTTGTATGTTTGTGGCTTAATTACCTGTGAGCCATGCTGTGTCTCCCTGTATCATGGTCATTAAATGTTACATGTTATGTTCAAATTATTAGTGTGGCTAATGTACAAAAGAACCACAATACAAATAACCATGAAAAATCACCATAAGTATGATACCAACTGCCAGTCGGCATTACGCTATCACCTTGCTCACTACTACTGGTCAGAGAAGTCTTGTAAATCATGTTAAATCATTGAGAACAATGCTTGCCATCTATTACAACATTGCACAAATGATATGAGACTACAGTGAATTATAAATCAATTCTTACAAACACATGTATGTCATGAGGTGGTCCACATGGTATTGAGACACTCAAATTCTTCAGAGATTCAACTAATACTTCAGTTTCGTGCTTTACATAAATATCTTGCTATGCTCTTGAAGTAAGTTTCAATGTAAAATCATCACACCAGCCTCTAATATCGCCGCCAGGCTCACAAAATATGCCACAAGGCAATCAAAACAATTTTCAAGGGCATCGGAGCACTAAAACAACGCAACAAATCCTTGCGTTGCTTTTTACCGAAAATCAAGGCCCTGAAATATTATTTGACATAAGCTACGCCCTTTTATGAAACGCAAATGCCGTAACTTACGAACAATTCGGTGCTTTGACGTAAGTGAAGCGGCGTAGTTTCAATGGCGTAGCTTACCGCCGGTTTTTTCTTTATGAAACTGAATTGGCGTAGGCTACGCCAAAATCGGCGTCAACTACGTAGGTTCGTAGGTTACGCCGCTTTATGAAACGAGGCCCAGGACGGAAACCCGTATAATCCCTTTAAGCCAATCAGCGGATCCGCCGGCCTATTACCACTTTCGCCTATTGTAAAAGTGCCGGACCGGACGCAGAAATTTGTTTAAAAAAAATCACGTCGCCGGCTTTGTGCAAGGCCCTAGATACTGGCTTTGTGCATGAGGGATTGCTGTGCGATTTCATGGATTTTCGCTACTACTGTCAATCTTGAGTGATTTCCTGTTACTTGTTGTTGATTGGTCAAGTTTAAAGTTTGAATCGTTAAAATTACTTGTTATTCGAATGCTTTCTTTCAATATCGGAGCAAGAAAGAATCGCCGGTGAGCCATGCGCGGAGACTGGAGACATTCACCTACGGGCAACTTGCCATCAGTCCGAAGCCTGAAATTAAATTGATATAAGGCGGCACTGCAAAACACTTGATGAAGAAACACGCCGGCTGGCAAGCGTGGAGATGTGCGTATGTGTACTCTGTGTGATGAACACTGCAATAACCATTTGTCTAACTTGAAGACGACAGCAGTTTGACAAAGGACAGCAGTTCGATAAAAAATAATCTTGTTTGAAGGAAATATTTATATTTTGTGCTATCTTGAAAATACATATTATTTGAGAACATCTACACATTTGTATTGTATGATGCAAAATAGCTACGCTTTGACGACTAAAGCCTGTCGCGACCAGCCGTGGAAAGCAAGAAACCGTTCCTATTTTTAGCGTCAAGTTGCGCGATTGAAGGATGTTTCCAATATTGTATATTGGAAACATCCGTCAGCATTTATATTGGAAGAGAGAGAAGCTGAATTGCTTTACTGATTTGTTGGTTTATGTCTGTGTTTGTGTTTACCAATAAAGCTTTCACCATGAAAAGGATGGTTAATAATTGTTTTTAGCTTATGGATATACCTAGTTATACGGACCGCTTTCGGTCATCTGGGTGGTGTGTCGGGTAGCGCGTTAGACTTCACTTCAGTCCCGCAGGGGCTGCTTTAAAAAAATAGATACCGTATGTTTGTACCAATTCAAAGTTAACGATATCTATCAACCATTTTATACAGCAAGAAGTCTCTTGGATATCTCCTAGTGTCGAGCGGACTTAACTTAAAAGCATTGTACAAACAATTGTCGCTAGTTATATTTCGCCGGTATAAATTGCGTTGTTATCTGGCAGTATCATATACCGATTTGAATATGCATTAGAGTTATTATTTTGGTCCAGGGCCCCAGTTGCATCCCCTAACTCCCCATCTCCGGAACACACACGCCTTCGTATTCGACGCCCACCTGGAACGCACAGACCCCGGCATATAGGCATGCACTCATTTTCGTCCAAAATAACACCAGCCATCACCGTTTATTCGGCGCAGCGCGGTTGCAGGCCTGCAACAATAATCCTACAGCAGCACAGGTACATGTATATATGGCCTTACGCAGCAGCAACGAAGGAATTATTGAAAATGAATCCAAGTGCCTTGCAAAAAAAAACGAGCCCCACCTTGCTTCAATTTTTGGCTCGTTTTTCGATCTTTGTACGAACTTGACGCGGCCTCTGCGCCAGGAACTGTCACAGATAAACGTTTATGATAACAAAAACGCGTGACTCGTTTTTTTTTCCTGTTACTTGTTTATGATAACGGATGGCTCCGAATTGGAAAAAAAAAATTGAGCCTTGGCTCGCATTTAAAAAAAATAAGAATGACCTCTGGTGACCTGACTGAGACGAAGAGCTACACTTAGCTGTCTCGCTCAATCATATGTTTATTTTTTTTAGTCTTTTTTGTTGTGTATTTTTACGTTTTATGGAAGGGAGATAATGTGAAAACAAGCACTTGTCCGGCAAATATCTGAGGAGCGTACGTAAAGCGCGACAACTATGGCGCTGTTTTCTTTCGTTCTTCTCGTTGATTGGTCAGCGGTGACGGTAAAAATAAATTGCGTACACTAAACACCCGCACACTAGGCCATTCGGCGCGCGATATACTGCGACATTCCGCCTCGGAAAATCGCGGCGATACGCGGAATATCGTCCTTGTTCCGGCGGATTCGGCGCTGTCTGCTCGCGAGATTCCGCCCGCCGACCTACAGCATGTCGCAACTTGTGCCATACCGGTGCCTACAGTCTTTGCCAAGGTAACTTAATGATTGCCATTTTTCGACGAAGATGTAAGTTTAGAACCACGAAACTTTTACATAATAAATTTCACAGCGGCAAGAGCATGCTGTGCAAAATTTGTACCTCTGTCTTGCATAGATTTGCCACTGTCAGCCTGATCAATTTTTTTGTCCGCCGTTCCGCGGCGTTCAGTCGCGGAAAAGGCTCGTTCGAATCAGTTTTTTTCCGCTGGTCCGCAAGATGGCCGGCCGACGACATTCGTCCGCGATTTTTGACGTTTCGGCTGACGCGAACGCGGGAAGTCGCTAAAGATGCGCGGAAAGTCGTAGCGATATCGCGACGTCAGCGCGCCGAATGGCCTAGTGTGCGGCCGCCTTTATGGAAGCAAGCCAACAGACCGATTAAGATGCTGTTTGTTTATATGTATTGTTTTAGTAAGCTTCGTGAGGTTCTTATTTCCAATTAATTAAACATTTGCATTATGTTGTCCCTTGTTTGAGCGTCATTTATCTACAATTGTATGGGCCGGGGACCGGGCCTGTGTTCTCAGATACCTGCTGCCTTGCCGCAATGACGGTGTACCGTGTCTGTATCGGTGACTGTACCGTGTCTGTGTCGGTGACTGTACCGTGTCTGTGTCGGTGACTACCGTGTCTGTGTCGGTGACTGTACCGTGTCTGTGTCGGTGACTGCACCGTGTCTGTGTCGGTGACTGTACCGTGTCTGTGTCGGTGACTGTACCGTGTATGACCAAAGGACAGGGAATCTCCCGACACCCTGTACCAATGGTGACGGTGTACGTGCGGGTTGTGTCCAAACGTCCTCTCCGCGGTGCTGCTAATTGATGTCTGGTGCCAATGTTACGTCATAGCCATGTGTAAACAGGCTCTTATAAGTCGCGTTTACTGTTCACAGTGTAAATGTGAAATGAAGTTTGGTGAAAATGTTGTGAAAATGTGAAAATGTTGAAAGACCAACTCCGATACGTGCCTCTTACGAGGCGATAGCGAAGTCGAAGACGATTACGAGGCGAGATGAGGCGAGGCGAAGCCTCTTCAAAACCGTAATTGTCATCATGAAAGTTGCATGGTGTTTAATAACATTAACATTGACAACAAGCTTCCCCATCATATCATCTATCCATCGTAACACAAGTTTCGTAGCTGGGACCAGGACCAGGGACCAGGAACCAGGACCAGGACCAGGGACCAGGACCAGGGACCAGGACCAGGGGCCAGGGGCCAGGACCAGGGAAATTGGCGACTGGAATATCAACAGGGTGTCCTCCCAAAATTGATGAACGGTTGTTTCTTGCTCAATAAAAACAAACAAGCTAACGGCGGTTCATGATCTGTCTAACGCAGGGGTAGCTTCTCCAGAAAAGTTGGGGGGGGGGGGCTGAGCTGGGAAACAAATCGTTCAAAGTACCATCAAAATCCACAAAAATACAGATTTCTACCTGGATTTGACCCACTTTCACGTCCAAGTGGGGGGGGGAGGAGGGGGGGGGGATGAAGCCCCCTCAACTGAATAGGAAACTACACCCCTGGTCCAACGTATTCCCCACCAACTCGGAAAAATTCCACATGCGGTCCGGCATCCCGCTCATCAGGTTGTCGAGTGTGTCGGCTTTGATTTGACACCCTGCCGCTTGTATGTTCTGTACCAGGGTCTGTTATGAGGCAGCAGGAGTCATCTTGAGGTCATCCCCGACAATTTCCCGCAGAGTTTTCGATCAGTGACTGGTCGTGGCTGTTGCCTTGTTATACCTATTTTCCCAAAAAGCCGGAGAGTGAGTGCGGCATCAGTCCTGGGTCTTCTGGACGTGATGAACTGGAGCACCGTCCTGCTGGAAAAACCGCTCTGGACGTGTCCGGCAGGAGTTTGAACTCGGTTGTCGGACCATTTTCCTTTCTGCACCGCATCGCCGAGGTCTTGGGCTTCTCCGGCATCTCTTTAACATATAGTCAGCAGTCACTGGATAGCTGCGAGACACGATATGCTGGTCAAAGAGACCTCTTAGCTCATCATGCTCCAGACGAGGGAGTTCAAGGTCTGCTGGACGTCTCGGTGATCGCACCTCATCGCTGTTTGTGTCCAAACCCGGTTGTTACTATTGGGTGGATGAAAGAGCTCGAAAGTCGATTCGTCCCTGAAGTTGACACACTTTTCCAGTTATGGGTGAACCAGTTGGTTTTGGCTACTCCAGTCTCTTGACATTCTGCTACCTGGTCATCCTTGGCTTCAACCGCAGCTTGAGTGGCTTCAGTCGGAGGCTAACGTTCAACTAGCGGTCGACGGTCGACTTCAAGGTCGGGTGATGCTGCGCTGTCAGGTCTTGGGCCAGTTCTCTCGTTGAGTGGTGTCTTTTTGCGACCGATATGGCCATGACGGTCTTGGCTACCTGAGACCTTGCTGTCTTCCCGCCTTGATCGCGCGGTTTCCAGCGATTATCCTTGGCGATCGCAGGTTATCCAGCGTCGAATTATCGCGACGTGGATGTGCAATACACTGGCGACCTGAGTCTGGGTTTGCAAGCCTCTGACAAACCCAACCGCGCGATAACGCGTTGATGCCTAGTGCTCATTCAACCATGGTGACATGGGTCCGAACGAGATGGCACCTCCGAAGTAATGACCTCTGCTGTGCCTCATGGGCCGCGATCAGGTCGTCCAATGAGGTCACGTGATCACCCAACACAGGAAGATGCCTCACTACTAGGTTCTGAAGAAAAAAAACGTGTGTCTGCAGTCGTGGGAGAAGTTGAAGCATGTCCACTAACCGTTCATCAATTTTGGGTCACCATGTATGCCGTAGTTGAATGCACGTATCGTCTAACTAAAAGAAAACAGTTAAGTTAAATTAT